>MCJB01030156.1:71190-124848 GCA_002018475.1 Nicotiana obtusifolia | reverse complement strand
GACAACATGAGAGAAGAAGAGTCAAGCTGTATCTTCTGTTGATATATACTGTGGGGATGCTATAAAGGTAGCATACTTGAAAAATCGATCAACCACAATCAGAATAGTTGTGAGATCCCCGACCTTGGGCAATCCGGTGATGAAATCCAAGGAAACGCTTTCCCAAGGTCTCTTTGGGACAGCTATTGGTTCCAAGAGTCCTGCTTGTGTCAGACGGTCCGACTAGTCTTTCTGGCATATTAGACAAGTCTTCACATACTGAGCGACGTCATCGGCCATTTGAGGCCAATAATATGCACGGCGAAGTAACGCCATGGTGCGTTCTTCAGCAGGATGACCGGCCCACAAAGTATCGTGGCATTCCACCAGAAGGGTCCTTCGTAGATCTCCTCCTTTGGGAACATAAAGTCAGTTTCCTTTCACTTTTAGGAAACCATCTTCTGTGTAGAACTGGCGAGTCTTGCCTTGTTCTACCAAATTAACCAAATATTGTGCAGCAGATCCTTGATGAGTAGACCCTGTATTTGGTCTTTTATGGTGGTGGCTACTTCGCCCCTCCTTAGGGTGGTGAGTATGCACATTGATGCTAGATCCGCTCTCCGACTGAGTGCATTGGCAACATGATTAGTCTTCCCACTACGTTACTCCAGGTTGAAGTGAAATTCCGCTAGGAGTTCCTGCCACCTGGCCTGTCGACCATTCAGTTTCAGTTGAGTCATGAAATGGCTAACAACTGTGTTGTCTATCTTGGCCACGAACGGGGTTCCCAGCAGATAATGCCTCCAAAGGTGTAGGCAATGGACGACAGCCAATAATTCCTTCTCGTGGGCGGCATAGCGCCGCTCTGCATCATTCAGCTTCCGGCTCTCGTATGCTACGAGATGCCCTTCTTGTAGCAAGATTCCACCAAGTACATAGTCAAAGGCATCCATTTGTACCTTGAACGGCTTGGCCAAATCAGGGAGGGCCAAGACGGGGCTACTAGACATAGCCGCTTTCAATGCGTTGAAGGCCTCCGCTCGCCTGGGTGCCCAATCCCAAGGCGTGACCTTCTTGAGAAGTTCTATCAGTGATACAGTGATGAAGAAGTAATTCTTCACAAAATGGCGATAGAAGTTGCATAGGCCAAGGAATGCCCTCAAGGCGTGGACATCCTTAGGCGGCGGCCAATCTATGATAGCCTGAATCTTCTGTTGGTCCATCTTGATCCGCCCTTCCGCAATGACATGCTCGAGGAAGATGATTTGTTTTTGAGAAAAGGAGCATTTGTCTCATCCAAGTAGACCACCACGAATTTGTCAATGTATTCCCGAAAGACTTGGTTCATCAGGGTGCAAAATGTGGCTGTTGCATTAGTCAAGCGAATGGCATAACCAGGACGTAGTATGACCCAAATCTTGTCACGCACGTCGTCTTGTATTCATCGTCCTCTGCGATCTGAACTTGCCAATAACCTGTCTTCAGGTCTATTTTGATGAACACCATCGCACCACCCAATCTATCGAACAAGTCTGCCATGAGCGAAATATGATACTTGTTCTTCACAGTGATCTTGTTTAGAGCCCGGTAATCCACACAGAGTCGTAAACTCCCATCATGTTTCTTTTGGAATAGCACAGGGGACCCGTATGGGGACTTAGAGGGTACGATGATCCCTGTGTCTAGCATTTCCGTCAATTGTCTCCGAAGCTTGGTGAGTTCGGGTTATCACATTCTCTACGGCGCCCAGGCGGAGTCGCTTTAGCATGTCTTGTGGCATGACGTCTTCAAATTCCAGTAACAGCTCCTTCATGTGTGCAGGAAGAGGACCGATGAGCGTTCTATATCTTCAATGCAGAGGGTAGCCAAGAACGTAGGTTCATGCCTTTTGACCCCCTTCTTCAACTACAAGGCCGAGATATTTTTAGCGGCTATCTTCATGGGCATGCACGGATGGTGCAAGTCTTGGCGCCATTTGTTCCCATAATTAGTAGCATGTCTGCATATGGCACGGGCATGATGTTGGTTTGCCTCAGGATTTCCAACCCCTCTATCAACTCGAAGTCGTCTATGACCACCACCCGCAGGTGAAATTTTCCTTCATAAGGGCTAAGTTTCACTAGTACTTCTCTGGCTATTCCACTAACTGGTTGAGGGGGTGAGTTGATAGCCTTGACACGACCTCTGCCCTTTCCTAGAACTAGGATAAGGCATTCCACCTGAGTCGAGGCTAAATAGTTGTGGGTCGCACCCATGTCTATCATCGCCCGAATGGGTTTGCCATTTACCTTAATCTCGACGAACATTAAGGTCCTCTCTTGTTTAGGAGGGGTCCTCTCATCCGTCTTATTTTTTCTTTTCTTGTTGATTGGGCAGGGGTCCTTCTTTTTAAGGATACCAACACTGGTTCCCGCTACGGCTTCAGAAAAAGAGCTAACAATTGCATTGAAGGCACCTGCCGGTTCGGTCTGGTCCGCATCATCAAATTCATCATTCGTCCCACCATCAACAGCTTGATGGGCATTCATCTGCATTCATTATTCTAATGTGGTCCGCCACAATGACGGCATCTTAAAGGGGGTTTCCTCCCCCGATCATTGTTGTTAGATGCAGTGCTAGTAATGCCTGAGGAGGGAGCCTTAGATTTGGTTGCACTCCGATCTCCTCCACTTCTGCTTGGGCCACCAGAACTCGGATGGCCCCCTTTGTATCCTCCTTTGACAGGCTGTTGAGGCCTATCCTTCCGAGCTTCCGAGCTGCAGAGACCATGGGGACGACCGTGGCATTGGGAGGCTTGCCAGGACGCCACGGGGCACGTCCAAGAGATCATGGGGCATGGTTGGAAAGCCGCCCATGATAGTAGTTGTGTCCTCTAATTGGAACCAACCTTTTAAGGTCATGTGTGAAGCGAGTGATATAACTGTTGGAGCTATTTTAGGCCAAAGAAAGGATAAGATCTTTCGTCCCATTTACTATGCTAGTAGGACATTGAATGAGGCTCAGATGAATTATGCCACTACAAAAAAAGATTGGCAGTAGTATTTGCATTTGATAAATTTCGTTCATATTTGATAGGAACGAAGGTCACTATTTTTATTGATCATGCAGCTTTAAAATACCTTTTAGCAGAAAAGGATGCTAGACCTAGATTGTTAAGATGGATTTTACTTCTTCAAGAATTTGACCTTGAGAAAAGAGATAAAAAAGGAACAGAAAACCAAGTAGTTGATCATTTGTCTAGATTAGAAAATCCTCCCCTTGGGCCTTATGATATAAAGGAAGAGTTTCCTGATGAACGCATTTTTTCAGTCAACTCAGTTGTGACTCAACCACCCAGGTTTGCAGATATTGCGAATTACTTGGGCGGAAAATGGACACCCCAAGATCTCTCTTACCAGCAAAGAAAAAAGCTCATATCTGATGCTAAATATTATTTGTGGAATGAGCCTTACTTGTTTAAAATTTGTGCAAATAACATTATAGAGGTGGGATTCTTTTGGCCTACAATTTTCAATGATGCTAGAACATATGTTGTAACTTGTGACAGATGTCAAAGAACATGTAACATCACGAGGAGAGATGAGATGCCTTTGCAGTTAATACAGGTTTGTGAAATATTTCACGTTTGGGGAATAGACTTCATGGGTCCTTTTCCTTCGTCGTATTCTTATGAATACATTCTTGTGGTTGTAGATTACGTATCAAGATGGGTTGAAGCCATTCCTATAAGAAAAAATGATGCTCGAACGATGTGTGAAATTTCTAAGAAAAAAATATTATTACCAGATTTAGCAAACCCGAGTCATTATTAGTGATTAAGGAACCCACTTCATGAACATACAATTTTCCTTGTTACTGGCAAAATAACGTGTAACTCATAAAACAAGTACACCATGTCATGCTCAGACATAAGGACAAGTTGAAGTCTCTAATCGAGAATTAAAAAGAATACTTGAAAAGATGGTTGGAATTTCTTGTAAAAACTGCGCTTTAAAATTAGATGATGCATTATGGGCATATCGAATGGCGTTCAAAACACCAATTGGTATATCCCCATATAGACTAGTCTTTGGAAAAGCTTGTAATTTACCATTTGAGCTTGAACACAAGGTCTTTTGGGCACGAAAAGCATTCAATTGCGGACTAACTTCTACCGCAAAGAACAAGTTTATGCAGGTAAATGAGCTAGATGAGTAGAGAATGGAGGCATATGAGAATGCAAGAATTTTCAAAGAATAAACAAAAAAATGGCATGACAATCTGATTAAGAGAAGAGAATTCAAGATTGGATTTGGTGCTTCTATACAATAGTAGATCAAAACTTTTTCCAATAAAGTTTAAATCCCGTTGGACTGGTCCTTTCCTGGTTACAAATGTCACACCCTACGGAGCAGTTGAGATCTAACAACAGAAGAACGGCAACAAAGTAAATGGAGAAAATAAATTTAAAGTTAATAGGCACAGATTAAAGCTATATGTCAATGGACGATTTGATAAAATTATATCTGCAATCATCATAAGGCAAGTTAATAGAAAAAGAATAAGTCGAGCTGACGACAATAAACTTAGAACTAATTACTTCTTCTTCATCTTCTTCTTCATTTTTTTATGATGCAATTTTATATATATATATATATATATATATATATATATATATATATATGTGTGTGTGTGTGTGTGTGTGTGTGTGTGTAAGTATTCAAACAAAAAAAAGAAAAGAACCTTAAATAAATATTTTATATATGTATTGGTATTTTAAGCAGATTGACGTGTATAGAAAGTACATATATTAAACTAATATAGTAATAGGCTACATTGTAAATAAAATTTTTTTGAAAAAAACAGGTGCCAATTCTAGTTGTTCTCACATAGTAAGCTTGAAAACTACATATTACAACTATTGATGGCATCACATGTGTGAGGATGAGGTAAGTTAACAGAAAAAGAATAAATCGAGCTTCTTCTTCGTTTTTTTTATGATGCAATTATATCTCATATATCTATTTTTGTGTGAGTGTGAAGGAGAATATGCATATATGTATGTATGTATATATGTATATATGTGTATAAGTATTCAAACAAAAAAAGGAAAAGATCTTTAAATAAATATTTTATATATGTATTGGTATTTTAAGCAGATTGATGTGTATAGAAAGTACATATATTAAACTAATATAGTAATAGGCTACATCGTAAATAAAAAAATTTGAAAAAACATGTGCTAATTCTAGTTGTTCTCACATAGTAAGCTTGAAAATTACATATTACAACTATTGGTGGCATCACATGTGTGAGGTCATTCTCTTTCCCATTCATAGAAAATAAATATATTAGAAACAATAATAAGTATTGGAAATTACAAAGAGTCCGGTACACATGTGCTCCTCAATTTTCGTGATTTGACTTAACCCAATAATGTCACAAAAATGGTTCGAGTTTGTCACGATCCGAAATTTTTACCTTCAGAATCGTAATGGCGTCCAACATTTCACTTGCTAGGTAAATTAATGTTAAAATACTTTTAGCCATTTTAACAATTCAATTTAATTAGTAATAAAAAAATCAAATAATTGGAATAAAATCTGAACTAAAGTGAATAAACCAAAATAATAGCGATATTTAAATATCATTCCAGGACTGATGTCACAAGTGCACGAGCTACTAGAATAATACAAATAAAGGTCTGAATAAAAATAAAATTGTCTGAAAGAAAATGCACAGCTAATATAAAGTAGAAGGGGACTTCAGAGCTGCGAACGTCGTGCATACCTCAAGTCTCCTCTGGTAGCTGAATCCGAGCTAGTCTATGGTACGCCGCTGGGACCAACACCGATATCTGCACAAGAAGTGTAGAGTATAGTATGAGTATAACCGACCCCATGTACTCTGTAAATGCCGAGTCTAACCTCGACGAAGTAGTGACGAGGCTAAAGCAGGTCACTTACATTAACTTGTACGCAATAATAATAATAACAACAACAACAACAACAACAATAATAATAATAACAACAACAACAACAACAACAACAACAACAACAACAACAACAACAACAACAATAATAATAAGAATAATAATAATAACAATAATAATAATAATAATAATAATAATAATAATAATAACAACAACAACAACAACAACAACAACAACAACAACAACAACAACAACAACAACAACAACAATAATAATACAATAATAACAATAACAATAACAATAATAACAATAATAATAATAATAATAATAATAATAATAATAGAGGTAAAACAGGTAACTCATATCAACCATCGAAGCGGCAGTCACAATAAATTATTACTTTTATCATTCTGTTGCGGCGTGCAATCCGTTCCCACAATATAATCTTTCAATCAATTCTGTTGCAGCGTGCAACCCAATCCCTAATATATCTTTCAATCAACTCTGTTGCGGCGTGCAACCCGTTCCTCAAAACAATATATATATATATATATATATATCATCATCATCATCATTTTCTTTTCTGTTGCAGCGTGCAACCCGTTCCTCAACAATATCAATTAACAACACTTATACGTGAGACTACTTCAATAAATGCCACAATTAATATAAAGCTATAAGGCAAGAAGGTATACAACAATTATGATTTATGTATGAAACAAATAGGGACAAGTAACAAATTAGTATGGAATTAGGGAGGAGATATGCAGTTTAATATATGAAATGCTAAATGCCAAGTTGAAATTATGACACAAAAGTCAAATAAGCATGTAACAATTAAGGCATGAAATTAAGGCCTAATAGTAGGCAATGAAAATAAGGGAATCAATTAATATAACAATTAAGTCATGAAATAAGGCAATTAGTGAAATACGTAAAAGCATGGAAACAAGCAATTTTACGACGTATAGACACTAGTTACCTCGTCTATACGCTGCTACATATGAAATTCACGTAACACATAGTTCAAGGGTTCTATTCCCTCAAGTCAAGGTTAACCACGACACTTACCTTGTTTCGCAATTCAAGTGATCACTCGACCATGGCCTTTCCTTTCAAATTAGTCTCCAAATCAATCAAACTTAGTAATTTATTGGCCAACAATTCAATTAGAGCTTTAGAAATTATTCACAATTCAAAAGAGACTTAATTTAAGTCATGTTCGGAAGAGTCAACCGAAAGTCAATGTGTGGCTCACTTTTTGGAACTCGAAAAAAATACACGGAGTCCGAACACCCGTTACGATACGAGTTCAACCATACAAAAATTATCGAATTGCGACATCGGATCGCCTTTCGAATCTTCATTTTTCATTTTTGGAAGATTTTACAAAAATCTCATTTTCTTCCATTTCATTCACTAATTAATGATGTAAATAAGTATAGAATTATAAAATATAATCAATTTAGGATAAAGAACAGTTACCCAGTTCAAACTCCTGAAAAATCTCTTTGGAATCGCCCAAATCCGAGAGTTAAAACTCAAAAATGAGCAAAAACGTGGAACTCTCGAATTTATGCATTCTATCTAGCATTTTCGCATCTGCGGACTAAAATTTCGCATCTGCGATGCCAGACAGCCAGGCAAAGGACCGCACCTGCAAAATTTCATGTCGCATTTGCGATTGCGCAGAAGCGCAAATAAAGCCGCAAAAGCGAGGCCCATCTTATTTGCGATTCGTTAGCCGCATAGGTGGCATCGCGCCTAAATCCACTGAAGCGGCAAGTCAAGGCCATTTCCATCATCGCAAAAGCGTTCAGAATACCGCAAAAGCTTCCATGTACCTGCGGTCAAAATGTCGCAGGTGCGGCGCACCAGAACCAGACCTGAGCAGCATATTCTGAATGATCCATGGCTCATTCGAAACTCATCCGAACCACTCGAGACCTCGTCCGAATATTCCAACAAGTCCTGTAACATAATACGGACCTACTCGGGATCTCAAATCACAACAATCAATGGCAAAACTACAAATCGCATATCCATTCAGACTTATGAGTTTATGAAAGTTTCAATTTTATAACTCGCGTCGAAACATGTCAAATCAATCCGGAATAACCTCAAATTTTGCAGGTAAGTCCCAAATGACATAATGGAGCTATTCCAACTCTTGGAATCTCAATCTGAGTCCGATATCGACAAAGTCAAATTTACGGTCAAACTTCGAAAATCTTTAACCTTTAGGTTTCTAGTTTCTGTCAAATGGCGATAATTTGAGCTAGGGACTTTCGAATTTGATTTCGGGAATACGTCCAAGTCCCAAATCATGATACGGACCCACTGGGATCGTCAGAACACTGATCTAGATCCGTTTGCTCAAAATATTGACCGAAGTCAACTCAAATGAGTTTTGAAGTACCATTTCACATTTTTATCAATTTTTCACATAAAAGTTTTTGGAAAAATATACGGACTGCACACGCAAGTCAAGAAATGCTGAATGGTGCTATTCGAGGTCTCGGAGCACAGAATTGAATGTTAAATTTAAAGATGACCTATCGAGTCATCATATTCTCCACCTCTAAAACAAACGTTCGTCCTCAAACGGAATTAGACAAGTACTTGGGCTGCTGAAAAGGTGTGGATATCTACTCCACATGTCCGACTCGGATTCCCAGGTGGATGTTTCAACCAGCTGATCTCTCCATTGCACTTGAACTGATGGATAACTGTTAGACCTCAATTTTCAGACCTGCCGCGCTATTATAGCTACTAGATCCTCCTCATAAGTCAAAGATTTGCCCAATTGGATTGAGCTGAAATCTAACACATGGGACGGATCATATTTCCGGAGCATGGACACATGGAACAACTGTTGATAAACTAGGTGGTAGTGCTAGCTTGTAGGTTACTTCACCCACCCTTTCAAGAATTTTAAAGGGTCCAATATACCTAGGGCTCAACTTGCCCTTCTTTCCGAACCTCATTACACCCTTTATAGGTAAAACCCGGAGCAATACTCTTTCTCCAACCATGAATGCAACATCACGAACTTTATGGTTGGCATAACTCTTTTGCCTAGACTGAGCTATGTAAGTCGATCCTGAATAATCTTAACCTTATCCAAGGCATCCTTTACCAAATCGGTACCCAATAATCGAGCCTCTCCCGGTTCAAACCAGCCAACTGGTGAACGACACCGCCTCTCGCATAATGCTTCACATGGAGCCATCTGAATGCTCAACTAATAGTTGTTACTATAGGCAAACTCCGCAAGCGGCAAGAAACGATCCCAAGAAACTCCGAAATCCATAGCACAAGCGCTAAGCATATCCTCCAATATTTGAATAGTGCACTCAGATTGTCCGTCCGTCTAAGGATGAAATGCTGTACTCAACTCAAATTGTATGCCTAACTCACGTTGTACAGCCTTCCAGAAGTGCGAGGTGAACCGCGTACCTCGATCATAAATGATAATCTCGCAGATGTAAATATCCACTAACAGCTCTGAAGAATAGGTAACTGCTACTGGAATGAAATGTGTTGACTTGGTCAACCTATCCACAATGACCCATATTGCGTCGAACTTTCTCCGAGTCCCTGGGAGTCCAACAACAAAATCCATAGTGATACGCTCCCACTTCCACTCAGGAATTTCTAACTTCTGAAGCAAACCGCTAGGTCTCTGATGTTCGTACTTGACTTACTGACAATATAGACATCGAGTTACATATGCAACTATATCATTCTTCATTCTCCTCCACCAATAATGTTGTCGCAAATATTGATACATTTTGGCGGCACCCGGATGAATAGAATACCTGGAACTGTGGGCCTCTTCGAGAATTAGTTCATGAAGCCCATCCACATTAGGCACACAAATACGATCCTTCATCCGCAGAACTCCATCACCCCCCCACAGCAACCTACTTGGCACCACCGTGCCGCACCGTGTCCTTAAGGACAAGCAAGTGAGGATGAGCATACTATTGCTCTCTGATGCACTCCTACAAGGAAGACTGAGCGACTATGCAAGCTAGAACCCGACCAGGCTCTGAAAAATCTAACCTTACGAACTGATTGGCCAAAGTCTGAACATCTGCAGCTAGCGGTCTCTCACCAACCGGAATATACGCAAGGCTGCCCATACTCACAACTTTTTTACTCAAAGCATCGGCCACCACATTGGCCTTTCCAAGGTGATACAAAATGGTGATATCATAGTCTTTTAACAACTCCAACCATCTTCTCTGCCTCAAATTGAGATATTTTTGTTTGAATAGATACTATAGACTATGATGATCAGTGAATACCTCACACGAAACACCGTAAAGGTAGTGCCTCCAAATCTTCAGCGCATGAACAATGACTGCCAATTCTAAGTCATGAACATGGTAATTCTTCTCATGAACTTTCAACTGTCACGACGCATATGCAATCACCCAGCCATCTTGCATTAATACTGCACCGAGCCCAATGCGAGATGCATCATAATATACCGTATAATATCTTTAACCTGTGGGAAATACCAACACTGGCGCCGTAGTTAAAGCAGTCTTGAGCTTCTGAAAGCTCAACTCACACTCGTCTGACCATCTGAATAGAGCATTTTCCTGGGTCAGTCTGGTCAATGAGGTCGTTATGGATGAAAACCCCTCCACCAATCGGCAATAATAACCTGCCAGATCCAGGAAACTTTGGATCTCTGTTGCTGAAGTGGGTCTAAGCCAGTTCTGAACTGCCTCAATCTTTTTAGGGTCTACTTTTATGCCTTCTGCCGATACAATATGCTCCAAAAAGGCAACTGAGTCTAACCAAAACTTGCATTTTGAAAACTTGGCATATAACTGACTATTCCTCAAAGTTTGAAGCACAATCCGAAGATGCTGCTCATGCTCCTCTCGACTGCTGGAGTAAATCAAGATATCATCAATTAATACAACCACAAACGTATCAAAATACCTGGTTCATCAAATCCATAAATGCCGCTAGGGCATTTATCATCCCAATGACATCACTAGGAATTCATAATGCCCACACCGAGTCCGAAGAGTTGTCTTAGGGACATCAGATGCCCTAATCATTAACTGATGGTAACCAGACCTCATATCGATCTTTGAAAATACCTTGGCACCCTGAAACTGATCGAATAAGTCATTAATTCTTGGCAAAAGATACTTGTTCTTGATAGTAGCCTTGTTCAACTGCTGATATTTTATACACATCCGCATTGAATCATCTTTCTTCTTTACAAATAACACTGGTGCACCTCAGGGCGAGACGCTAGGTCTAATGAATCCCTGATCAAGCAAGTCTTGTAACTGCTCCTTCAATTCCTTTAACTCCGGCGGGGACGGTATGGTGGAATAGAAATGGGTTCGGTGCCAGGAGCCAAATCAATACATAAGTTAATATCTCTGTCGGGTGGCATCCCCGGCAAATCTGCAGGAAATACCTCTGGAAACTCAAGAACAACTGGGACTGAATCCATATAAGGAACATCTGCACTGAGATCGTGAATATAAGCCAAATAAGCTAGACACCCCTTCTTGACCATATGCCGAGATTTTCACATAAAAGATAACCTTGTTGGTAGAATGGCCAGGAGTCCCTTTCCACTTTAATCGAGGCAACTCCGGCATGACTAAGGTCACCGTCTTGGCGTGACAATCCAATATACTATGATAAGGTGACAGTCAATCCATACCCAAGATAACATCAAAATCTACCATATCAAGAAGTAGAAGATCCACGCTAGTCTCAAGACACCCAATAGTAACCACACACGAACGATAGTGTAAGACCCTGTAAAATTTTACCTAAAAACCTGGGTTTTGTGGTGCCGAAGTAGACTTATGCGTTGATGAGTTCGGACTTTTTGGGTTGAACAGTGCATTGGGAGCTTGAAGAAAATTTTTTGGAAGTGCAGGGCGTTTTTGCAATCGTAGGACTAATCTGCGGACTGCAGATCTACCGTAGATTGAGGCATAAATCTGGGCAAATATTTGGAACATTATGCTGTCCATTATGCGGCCATATAATAATTTTACGGGCCGCACAACCCATCGCAGACCCAGCACAAAAATTTCTGGAAGGAGGTTCTGCGGCGCATTATGCGACTGCAGAATAGGTCTACGGACCGCAGACCGATCGCAAAGTGAGGCAGAAATTCCTAGTTCCAGAGGGCCATTATGCGGCTCATTTTGCAGACCAGAGAAGCATTATGCGGTTGCATATGCGACCGCAGATCTGCATCGCGACTTCATTTTTTCTAATTTTTGAACCAGAGCCCATTCTTATAAAACAGTCTTAGGGATAATTTTAGAAGGTTAAAGCTTATATTTCTAGAGAGAGGGAGTGCCATAGAGTGAGAGGGGAAGTTCCTAAGCTTATCATTCATCAATTCTTGCTCAAAGTTGAAGAATGTATAAGAAGAACTCACTAGGTCTTCATCCTAGAGGTAAGATGCTACTCTTTAGCCCTCAATTCTGGGATTTAATTGGAAATAGGTAATGAATAAGGCAATTCTTGGGGATGGGAGTTGTTCATTACGCATGCATGTACCATCAAGGGTAGTGGGAAGATTGTTGAGCTCATTTGGGTAAACTTTGGGTAGTGGGATGAAAGAATCCACCATAGGAGGACTTTGAAACCTTAATGTACACCTAATGTTTGATAAAATGCTCAACTGAGCTGGAACTATGAACTCCTTCCTAATTTGTGTCCATTTTTGCCATATCTCTAAATAGATCAAAGTGGCTAAGATTTTCGGAACATTGTAGAAATTTAAAAAGTTCGAGGCGAGGTATGTTGGCCAAACTTCTCTCTTAGAATTGAATCCTCACAATGTTCTTGTAAGTCCCGAGTTTTCCGTTATGAATTAACTTTTCTGAATAAGACTTGTGTCAAAATAAATGTGTTCAATATGTATTCCAAAGATACTTGTTATGTTGAGTAACTGTTGAGAATGTGGTTGAAGTATGAGTTGTGTGTTATTATGTTATGATTCAAAAACGTGATTCTAATGAAAGCTATCTTGTCAATTGTGTAAGAAATCACATGTTTCTAAGACCCTAAATTGCTTAAATATGTGCTTAAAATCTTAATTTGGGTGGCCTTTTTGTTGATTATCTATGATGATATTTGAAAGTGAAAGAAGGGAACATGAAATATGATGTGGCGGCAATGTGCCAAAAATGATATTGCGTCATGGCCATTGCTGCTAATGAAATGAATAATATGAAAAAGGTTATGAAATGAGTAGTAGATCCTTTTAATAATAAATGCCTTGGGAGTATCGTTTAGCCACCGAGGAAGGGTAGGTCGGAACAACCTAATCCCAAAACTACATGTGCCGGTGTAGAAGTGATTGAGGGGTAAATCCACGTGCTAATGTGATGAGATCGTTTCCCATTATATAGGATGAGATTGGTGTGTTGAGATGTTTCCCCTTAAATGGGATGAGATTATTGCTATCAAGATGTGATGTGATGTGATGTTGACCCACACGGCATTGTGGTGAGACAGCTTAGCCGATCGGGCTGAGATCGGACGCCATGTCACGCACATGGTAGTATTGTGAGTATACGTCTCAGGGTGAGATGGCTTAACCGGTCGGGCTGAGATTAGACTCTGTGCTAATACACGGTGGTGTATCGGTGCTAAAGATCTCCCAACTTAAATTACTGAAACTTACTTGAAATTTACCTTTCCCTAACTTGACACCTTGATACTGTTTGAGTCTCTTATTGATTTCATGTTTTATTCTCCGTTTACTGTTACTCGTTCTATTGAGAGGGCATTTAGTTTTATATACTAGTACTATTCCATACGTACTAACGTCCCTTTTGCCGGGGGCACTGCATCTTTAATGGATGCAGGTGGTGCATAGCAGGTGGTATTGATCAGTGATAGTAGCAGACCCTCTCCTCAACTGACTTGGTGAGTCCCACTTTATATCGGATTCCTGTGTCTCTTATCCTTTGTACAAAACGTTTTGAGGTATAGCCGGGGCCTTGTTGCCGATACTGTTATAGCACTCTTTTATTCCTGTTAGAGGCTCCGTAGACATAGTGTGGGTTTTATCTATTTTTGGTAAGGTTAAACTAAAAATGTTGTAATTGTATCACCTGTTCCACATTAACTATGATTTTACAATGTAGTATTTTGGAGACTTGTTAATGATGTAACTTATGGGAATGAACTGGTGTTATTCACATGGCCTTTTATTGTCTAATTAATGAAATGTATTATTCTCTTTATTCATGGGTGAGATGGGTAGAAGGTATTTTAAAGACTTGCTTGTCCAGGGCATCTCGATTGAGTGCCGGTCGCGCTCCCCAAGGTCGGAGTGTGACAGATAGACACGATTTACAACGATAGAATCTCCCACTGGCGTAAACATGTACACATAAGCACTCCGAGAATCACGAGGCACAACCAAATATGAAGCAAAGTAGTAGGACGCATAGGAATAAGTAGATCCCAAATCAAATAGAACTGAGGCATCTCTATGGCAAACTAGAACAATACCTGTGATCACGACGTCAGATTACTTGGCCTCAGGACTAGCTGGGAAAGCATAAAATCGGGGCTGGGCCCCACCACTCTGAACTACATCTCTGGAACAGGCCCTAGCTGGCTGGCATCCACCTCTAACAGTTTGACCTCCACCTCTAATAGTCTGACCTCCACCTCTAGCTACCTGACCCTTGCCCCTAACTGGCTGGGGGGCGGTGGAGCAATCGGTTCCTGTATGATGGCATGAGAATCCTGCTGAGTTCTGCTGCTCAACAACCTAGGGAAATACCTCCTGATGTGACCAAAGTTCCCACACTCATAGCACCCATCCTGCTGCCGTGGCTGCTAAAGCTGAAGCTGACCCGAACGAGCCGGATAACCGCTGTAGTGACTCTGGAGTGGTGGTGCACTGATAGGAGCTGAATGTGCACTAAATGCTAGCTGCCCAAGGTAAGGCATATAAGGACCATGACTCCATGCAACACCGTGAGAGGCCTGAAGTGCTGAATAAAATGTCCTAGGAGGATGAGACCTACCATAAGTACCCCTGCCTCTAGATGAGGTGCCTTTGAAATTATCGGAATGACAGGGCCTCTTATCTGACATTGGCCCTCTCTCCTGAGCACAAACTAACTCGATCCGCGTAGCAATATTCATGGCCGTTTGGAAGGAAATATCACTCCCTGTCTCCTTGACCATCTGAAGCCTGATAGTATAAGTGAGTCCATCAATGAATCTTCTCACTCTCTCCCTTTCAGTAGGAAGCAATACAGGTACAATCTAAGCTGGAACCTCCTCTTTGAAATCCACCTGAGGCTCCACAACAGGTGTTGCTGCTCGAGCTCGAGGCTGAGCTTCGCCGGTGCCTCAGCCTCTGATGTAACCTCGGCCTCAGCCTCTGGCGCAACCTCGGCCTCGGTCTCTTTCCCTAGTCACAGCTGTCACTGGGGGCTCCAGCTCCTGTCCTAAGTGAAATTGTTCTTAAACTCATAGCCTCTAAAAGATAAGTACAAACGTCCTCATACCGATCCTTCAAGCTCTACTAAGCTTGCTCGTGACTCGTGAGACCTAGGTAATCTAGTGCTTTGATACTAACTTGTTACGACCCGAAATTCTCACCTTCAGGAACTTGATGGCACCTAACATTTCACTTACTAGGCAAGCCAACGTTAGAATAATTTTAGCCTTTTTTAAAATTTTAATTTGATTAATAATAAAGAAACTAAATAACTGGAATAAAATCTGAAGTTAAGTGAATAAACCAAAATAATAGTGATGTCTAAATACCATCCCAATACTGGAGTCACAAGTTCACGAGCTACTACAATTATACAAATAACGGTCTGAATAAAAATAAGATGGTCTGAAAGAAAATACACAACTAATATAGTGTAGAAGGGGACTTCAGAGCTGCGAACATCGTGCAGCTATACCTCAAGTCTCCTCTGGTAGCTGAATCCGAGCAAGTCTATGGTACGCCGCTGGGACCAACTCCAGTATCTGCACAAGAAGTGCAGAGTGTAGTATGAGTACAACCGACCCATGTACTCTATAAGTGTCGAGCCTAACCTCCACGAAGTAGTGACGAGGCTAAGGCAGGTCGATACATTAACCTGTACATAATAATAATAATAATAATAATAATAATAATAATAATAATAATAATAATAATAACAATAATAACATGAATAGAGGTAAAACAGGTAACTCATATCAACAATCGAGGCCAATTCGGCAGTCACAATCAATTATTACATTTATCATTTTGTTACGGCATGCAACCCATTCCCACAATATAATCTTTCAATCAATTTTGTTGCGGCGTGCAACCCGATTCCCAATATATCTTTTAATCAATTCTGTTGCGGCGTGCAATCCGCTCCTCAAATATATATATGTCATTTGAACTTACCAATGTCCCAGCAGCATTCATGCACTTGATGCACAGTGTATTCGAGCCCTATCTTGACTCATTCGTCATTGTGTTTATTGACGACATTCTGGTGTACTCCCCGAGTCGGGAGGATCATGAGCAGTAGCTGAGGACTGTGCTTCATAACTTGAGAGAAAAGAAGTTATATGCAAAGTTCTCAAAGTGTGAGTTCTAGCTAGATTCAGTGGCATTTTTGGGCACGTAGTGTCGAGTTAGGGGATCAAGGTGGATTTGAAGAAGGTTAAAGCAGTGCAGAGTTGGCCTAGACCGTCCTCAGCTGTAGAGATCCAAAGTTTTCTAGGTTTGGCGGGGTATTACCGTCGATTTTTAGAGGGTTTCTCATCTATTGCAGCACCTATGACCAGGCTGACCCAGAAGTGTGCTCCGTTTAGGTGGACAGGGGAGTCTGAGGAGAGCTTTCAAAAGCTCAAGACAGCTTTGACTATGGCCCCAGTACTGGTATTGCCTACAGGTTCAAGGTCTTATACTGTATATTGTGATGCGTCACGAATTGGTCTCGACACGGTACTGATGTAGGACGGTAAGGTGATTGCCTACGCGTCTAGACAGCTGAAGGTGCATCAAAAAAACTATCCTATCCACGACCTTGAATTAGCAACTATTGTTTATTCCTTGAAGATTTGGCGGCACTATTTGTATGGTGTCCCTTGTGAGATCTACACCGATAACCGGAGTTTGCAGCATCTATTCAAACAGAAGGATCTTAACTTGCATAAGCGGAGGTGGTTGGAGAGGCTTAAGGATTATGATATCACTATTTTATACCATCCCGAGAAGGCTAATGTGGTGGCCGATGCCTTGAGTCGCCGGGCGGAGAGTTTGGGCAGCTTACCATAACTGCCAGCAGCAGAGAGGCCATTGGCGTTGGATGTTCAGGCTTTGGCCAACCAATTTGTTAGATTGAATATTTTTTAGCCGAGTCGAGTTTTGGCTTATGTGGTCTCTCAATATTCTCTTTATGATCGTATCAGGGAGCATCAGTATGATGATCCCCATATGCTTATCCTTAAGGACACAGTTCAGCACGGTGATGCTAAGGAGGTCGCTATTGGGGATGATGGTGCATTGAGGATGCAGCGCAGGCTATGTGTGCCCAATGTAGATGGGTTGTATGAGTTGATTCTCCAGGAGGCTCACAGTCGCGGTACTCCATTCATCCAGGTGCCGCGAAGATGTATCAGGACTTGAGACAGCATTATTGGTGGAGGAGAATGAAAAAAGACATAGTAGAGTATGTGGCTCGGTGTCTAAATTACCAACAGGTGAAGTATGAGCATCAGCGACCGGGTGGTTTGCTTCAGAATCTAGAGATTCCGGAGTGGAAATGGGAGAGGATCACTATGGATTTCGTTGTTGGGCTTCCAGGGACTCAGAAGAAGTTTGATGCAATTTTGGGTGATTATGGATAGGTTGACCAAGTCAGCTCAGTTCATGCCAGTGATGACTACTTATTCTTCCAAGCACCTGGCTCGAGTTTATATCTGCGAGATTGTCAGACTTCATGGCGTACCAGTATCTATCATCTCTTACCAGGTGATGCAGTTTACATCGCGGTTCTGGAGGGTCGTACAGCATGAGTTGGGTACTCGGGTTGAGTTGAGCACAATATTTCACCCTCAGACGGACGGACTGTCCGAGTGCATGAGTGGTTGCATGAGTGTTTTCCAGATTGACTTATGTTCAGGTTATCATCAGTTGAAGATTCGGGAGCCAGACATCCTGAAGACCGCTTTTAGGACTCGGTATGGTCACTACGAGTTCCTTGTGATGTCATTTGGACTTACCAATGTCCCAGCAGCATTCATGCACTTGATGCACAGTGTATTCGAGCCCTATCTTGACTCATTCGTCATTGTGTTTATTGACAACATTCTGGTGTACTCCCCGAGTCGGGAAGATCATGAGCAGCACCTGAGGACTATGCTTCAGAACTTAAGAGGAAAGAAGTTATATGCAAAGTTCTCAAAGTGTGAGTTCTAGCTAGATTCAGTGGCATTTTTGGGCACGTAGTGTCAAGTTAGGGGATCAAGGTGGATTTGAAGAAGGTTAAAGCAGTGCAGAGTTGGCCTAGACCGTCGTCAGCTGTAGAGATCCAGAGTTTTCTTGGTTTGGCGGGGTATTACCGTCGATTTTTAGAGGGTTTGTCATCTATTGCAGCACCTATGACCAGGCTGACCCAGAAGTGTGCTCCGTTCAGGTGGACAGGGGAGTCTGAGGAGAGCTTTCAAAAGCTCAAGACAGCTTTGACTATGGGCCCAGTGCTGGTATTGCCTACAGGTTCGAGGTCTTATACTGTATATTGTGATGCGTCACGAATTGGTCTTGACACGGTGTTGATGTAGGACGGTAAGGTGATTGCCTACGCGTCTAGACAGCTGAAGGTGCATGAAAAGAACTATCCTATCCACGACCTTGAATTAGCAGCTATTGTTCATTCCTTGAAGATTTGGCGGCACTATTTGTACGGTGTCCCTTGTGAGATCTACACCGATAATCGGAGTTTGCAGCATCTATTCAAATAGAAGGATCTTAACTTTCATAAGCGGAGGTGGTTGGAGAGGCTTAAGTATTATGATATAACTATTTTATACCATCCCAAGAAGGCTAATGTGGTGGCCGATGCCTTGAGTCGCCGGGCAGAGAGTTTGGGCAGCTTACCATAACTGCCAGCAGCAGAGAGGCCATTGGCGTTGGATGTTCAGGCTTTGGCCAACCAATTTGTTAGATTGAATATTTTTTAGCTGAGTCGAGTTTTGGCTTATGTGGTCTCTCAATATTCTCTTTATGATCGTATCAGGGAGCATCAGTATGATGATCCCCATATGCTTATCCTTAAGGACACAGTTCAGCACGGTGATGCTAAGGAGGTCGCTATTGGGGATGATGGTGCATTGAGGATGCAGCGCAGGCTATGTGTGCCCAATGTAGATGGGTTGCATGAGTTTGATTCTCCAGTATCTATCATCTCTTACTAGGTGATGCAGTTTACATCGCGGTTCTGGAGGGTCGTATAGCATGAGTTAGGTACTCGGGTTGAGTTGAGCATAATATTTCACCCTCAGACGGACGGACTGTCCGAGCGCACTATTCAGATACTGGAGGATATGTTACGTGCATGTGTGATGGAGTTTGGGGGTTCTTGGGATCAATTCTTTCCACTTGCGGAGTTTGCCTACAATAACAGTTATCAATCGAACATTCAGATAGCATCGTATGAGGCTCTGTATGGTAGGCGGTGTTAGTCTCTAGTAGGTTGGTTCGAGCCGGGCGAGGCTAGGCTATTGGGTACAGACTTGGTTCAGGATGCTTTGGAGAAGGTTAAGGTGACTCAAGATCGACTTCGTACAGCCCAGTTCAGGCAGAAGAGTTATGCGGATCAGAAGGTTCGCAATGTTTCATTCATGTTTAGGGAGCAGGTCTTGCTCCGGGTTTTGCCCATGAAGGGTGTCATCAGGTTTGGGAAGAAGGGCAAGCTGAGCTCAAGGTTTATTGGCCCATTCAAGGTATTATGGCGAGTTGGGGAGGATTCTTATGAGCTTCTCTTGCCTCCCAGCCTAGCAGGAGTTCATCCAGTGTTTCACGTTTCTATGCTCCAGAAGTATCACGACGATCCATCTCATGTGTTGGATTTCAACTCAGTCTAGTTGGACAAGGATTTATCTTATGTTGAGAAGCCGATGGCCATTTTAGGCAGGTAGTTTCGAAAACTGAGGTCTAAGAATATTGCTTCCGTGAAGGTTCAGTGGAGGGGTCAGCCGATCGAGGAGGCGACTTGAGAGACTGAGCATGATATGCGCAGCCGTTATCCTCATCTTTTCACCACTTCAGGTAGGTACGTCTCTATACTCATTCGAGGATGAACGATTGTTCTAAGAGGGGGAGGATGTAATGAACTAGTCGGTCGTTTTGAGAGTATTAGCCTTGATCCCCTATTTATTGCTTCCCTTGTATCACGTTATGCTTATGTAACTTGCCAGGAGAATTTGTTTTTGGTTCTGGAGTCAAATGGGACACTTAGTCCCTAATTGCATGAAGACAACTGCAAAATGGAGTTTCGTCGGTTTCGTTAGGTCCGTTGGGTATTTTGGACTTAGGAGCGTGTCCGGATTGTGATTTGGAGGTCCGTAGTTGAATTAGGCTTGAAATGACGAAAGTTGGATTTTTGGAAATTTAGACCAGGAGTAGACTTTTTGATATCAGGGTCGGATTCTGATTCCGGAAGTTGGAGTAGGTTCATAATGTCAAATATGACTTGTGTGCAAAATTTGGGGTCAATCGGACGTGATTTGATAGGTTTCGGCATCGATTGTAGAAGTTTGAAGTTTTAAATTTCATTAAGCTTGATTGGGGTGCGATTCATGTTTTTGTTGTTGTTTGATGCGATATGAGGGCTCGACTAAATTCGCATGATGTTTTAGGACTTGTTGGTAGGTTTGGTTGAGGTCTCAGGGGCCTTGCGTGGTTTTCGGATTGGAATTTGGACTTAGATGATGGCAAAAGTTTCAGGAGTTTTGGTGTCTGGTTTCCTTCTACGCGTTCGTGATGGTGCTCCCGCGTTCGCATAAAGGAGTTAAGTGTTACTGAGATTTTTGCCTTCACGTTCGCGATGAGTGTCCCGTGTTCGCGAAGTTGTGGAGTCTGAGATCTACGTGCTCACATGAGGGACTCCGCGTTCGCATAGAGGAACGGCCAGTTGGGGCCTCAGGCTTTTAGCCTACGCGATCGCGCAGAGGAGCATGCATTCGCGAAAGGTCAGGCAGGGAAAACGCCACGTTCGCGAGTGGGACCTCGCGTTTACATAGGAGGTTTTTGGGTAGAAGCATTGTTGTGCTTCACGAATGCGAGGAAGCTTCCGCGTTCGCGAAGCAGGAAGCGCCTAGGCAAAACTTGAAATCCCAAAATCGAGGTTTTATGTCATTTTTCACCATTTAAACTTGAGAGCTCGGATTTAGGCGATTCTTGAAGAGATTTTCACGTGGGTGTTTGGGGTAAGTAATTCTTAGCTAGTTTTGGTTAATATCCATGATTATGTTTTTAATTTTACAATTTAATTAATGTTTTGGGATGGAAAATTAGGGGGAAACGGAAGAAAGTACTTAGACCAAATTTTGAGGTTTTGATTGAGATTTTGGTATCGGATTTGAGTAATTTTGGTGTGGGCGAACTCGAGGTTGAATGAGTGTTCATTGTGACTTTTACCCAATTTCGAGACGTGGGCCCCGATCGATTTTTTGGGGCGAATTTCTAATTTCTTGCTAAAGTCTTCATTTTATTAATTAGATTAGTTTGTTATAGCTATATTTATGGTATGTAATTGCTTTAGGCTAGTTTTGGGCCATTCGGAGTCAGAAAGTCAAGGAAAGGGCATTCTTATTGACTGATTGAGCTTGGTTTGAGGTAAGTGGCTTGCCTAACCTTGTGTGGAAGAAATCCCCTTAGGATTGGTACTATTGTGACAAAATTCTGTGATATGTGAGTGCCGTGTACGTGAGGTGACGAGTGCGTACATAGGCTAATGGCTGAAAATCCAATATTTACTGAACAGTAACCTGCTATATCTTAAATGGGTCACCCCAGCATGTGTAGTTATCCTGTTTAGCCTAATATCATATGTTCACATGTCTTAGATGCTTATTTGAAATTTGTGCAGCATGCTTAGTTGAATTCATGTTTTTCCTTGATTTTTTACTTAGTCTTAAACTATAGGATTTCTTGCTATTAATTGTTGTTTCCATCGGTTTCGAGCTGTGTGTTTACTTTTGGGACTACGAGGTGGTACTTCGGGAGATCCCTGATGCATATTTACTTTTGGGACTACGAGGCAGTACCTCGAGAGATACACCTGTTGCATATTTACTTTTGGGACTACGAGACGATACCTTGGTAGATCCCTTGTTGAGTATTTACTTTTAGGACTACGAGGCGGTACCTCGGGAGTGCCCCCTGTAGTTTACCCTTATTTTCTGTGTAGTTTCCTCTTCTGCATTTCTCGTTGTTAAATTCTCACTCTTTCATTATATTGCTATATCATTTACCTTAATTATTATATTCCAGAAAGCCCTGATCTAACCCCGTCACTACTGTATCGAGGTTAGGCTCGGCACTTACTGGGTACCGTTGTGGTGTACTCATTCTACTCTTCTGCACATATTTTTTGTGCAGACCCAGGAATCTCCTACCAGCCCTGCTATTAGTAGAGAGTCGTGCTGCTGCTACAAAGACTTCAAGGTATATCTGCCAGTGTCTGTAGACCTCGTAGTCCCCCTCTATCCATTTATGTTGTTGTTCTTTATTTTTCCTAGATAATGATGTATAAAGACAGTTAAAATAATTCCTTAGAGCTTGTGACCTGTGACTACCGGGTCTTTGGAAGATGTTATAATCAGAATTGTTAGTTTTACCTGTATATGTCGAGCGGTAGTTTTCCAGATATATATTCACACACACACACACTGATGTTGTTAAGGTTTAGCTGTTATTTTTGTTATTATTTCAGTTATTCCGCAACTATTAGGCTTACCTGGTCTTAGAGATTAGGTGCCGTCACGACATCTTACAGAGGGAGATTTGGGTTGTGACAGCCAGGTATTAGAGATATCGGATTCGGATAGAGGTTAGAGTCTGATCGCAAGGATTTAAGGTAGAGCTACTTGGTCGCCGCAGTCCCTTGGAGTCTTTTCATTTTATTGTACTGTTAACTCTTATTCGAATAGTATTGTATATTCGATCCTTGAGATCATTGCATATATTCAGTTAGAGTTTATGACTCAGTATTACTAGTCCTGGGAGGTTGTTATAATTATTTCCTCTGTGGGTCTCGATTATCTATTTCAAAAAAAATAGCTCAAAATGTAATTGTAATCGGCTTACCTAGTCTTAGAGACTAAGTGACATCACGATGCTTGTGATGGGATTTTGGGTCGTGACATGATTAAAATAGGGTCTTCACAGGAATGTCGAATTATCCGCCTGTTTACTGGGCAGATCTAGGCACCACTCCAATCTCGAGATTCTATATCCCTGATGACATTCAGACACCAGCCCAGCAGCAACCTGATAACCCACCATTACAACCATTAACACCTATTCCATTGGATCCAATATCAAATCATAGCAGTAATTTATTGGATCTGAGCAATATTAATGTAGTTGATTTTGCTGAATCTATCCATCCTCCACAGATGCACTAATAATACGAGAGGGAAATCCGCCAAAAAAAAGAAAGCAAAGACCATTGTGGAAGGAAAAAGAAAAGGAAAGGCTGTGATGGTAGATGAAGATACTAGTTCTGAATCCGATTCTGATGAAAATTGGGTCCCAAGTGATATACTAAAAAGAGAAGGAGAAGGTGCCAAAAGGAAAAAAATAAAATAAAAAAATAGGTTTCTCCCTCACGCGACATCTTCATCCGAGAGGATAAAGTGTTTTTAGTGTCGGGGAATTAGTAGTCTATTTAAGTTATTTCTATTTGTGCTTATGAAGTTCCTTTTGTTATGCAGCTTGGTGTTTGTTTACCCT
This sequence comes from Nicotiana obtusifolia, assembly GCA_002018475.1. Taxonomy (NCBI): domain Eukaryota; kingdom Viridiplantae; phylum Streptophyta; class Magnoliopsida; order Solanales; family Solanaceae; genus Nicotiana; species Nicotiana obtusifolia. The sequence goes on along the minus strand of MCJB01030156.1, from coordinate 100,966 downwards.
CAAAATCGGATAACAATTGAATTTATACGCGATTATAAGGATACGTAATTTAGTTTGATACAAAAATGAGAAATCAAATTGAAACTAGAATTAACGATAAAAATAAATGCAAACCACCCACAAGGGGGGCGGCGTTAGCCTTGTATGTTGACCGCCTTCGGTCAAGAAATGTTGCGATCGAGGTTGGAAATAGAATAATGAGACAATAATAACTAAAGAGATCAGTCTATTGCTATTTTTTGTGATCATATCCAAAGTGTCTTTACAAATAATTAGACCTCCCCCCCCCCCTTTATATAGTAGGGGAATCCAACTTTAGGTACAACTCTATATAAGGTAAAAAAAATCTCCTGATTTGCTAAATAAACGATATCATTGATTTGTGCCGAGATTCACGCCGCGATGCTCGACCCATTAAGGATATTCTGGCTTTTCGTTATTTAGGTTCCGCGATCTTCCCTTGAGCATGTTCGGGGTCAGGATCGGTTCCAAATCACGGGCCCAGTGTTCTCGAGGACGGACATTCTGACCTCTTGTTCTGCCTCGATGAAACTCGGGGTCAATCTTCAACCTTTCGCGTTTCAAGCCTGATCTGCCATGCAATAGTCGAGCCTGATTTCGACCGTATACAAATAGTCCCCTCGTTTTTCAGAGAGTAATGACGAGAAACGATATGAGCCTCAGATTCTCACTATACGAGCTTCCGATTCTTACTCTGATAAGTGACGATAGAATCATGACGTAAGTGATACAAATTTGATTCAGTGACTAATGGTCAAAATTCGCAGGTCCAGCAAAAACTCGATCAGATCGATCAGTAAAATTTCAATGCCTTCTTGTTTTTGTTACGGGCTTCAGACGTCTCCGAATCGTGTTTATGTGGCCATAGCCTTTATAGTTCAGGCAATTCCAAATAAGCTTTGTGCCCTCGAGTTTCGTTAACCCGGAATAGCCTTAGCCCTTTAATTCGGGCGTTGCCGATTAAACTTCGTGTTCTCGAGTGCTCTTAACTCGGAATAGCCTTAGCCTTTTAATTCGGGCATTGTCAAATAAGCTTTGTGCCCTCGAGTGTTGTTAACTCGGAACGGCCTTAGCCTTTTAATTCGGGCGTTGCCAAATAAACTTTGTGCCCTCGAGTGTTGTTAACTCGGAACAGGCTTAGCCTTTTAATTCGGGCATTGCCAAATAAACTTTGTGCCCTCGAGTGCTTGTTAACACGGAACGACCTTAGCCTTTTAATTCGGGCATTGCCAAATAAGCTTTGTGCCCTCGAGTGCTTCTTAACTCGGAACGGCCTCAGCCTTTTAATTCAGGCGTTGCCAAATAAGCTTTGTGCCCTCGAGTGCTGTTAACTCGCAACTGTCTTAGCCTTTTAATTTCGGGCGTTGCTAAATAAGCTTTATGCCCTCGAGTGCTGTTAACTCGGAACGGCCTTAGCCTTTAAAGTTCGGGGGTTGCCTAATAGGTCTTATGCCCCCGAGATCTAATAACTTGGACCGTCTAAGTCTGTTTTCGGACGGCGGTCCCCGAGTAAGAAAGTTATTATTCGAACTCAGGTTAAGGCAGCCCTTGGGCTCGTTTCCTTTAGGGGATTGGAAGCAGGGAATTTCTTGAGAAATGTAAAAAAAAGTTTTAAAAGACAAGACGTTTGCATAAAAGAGATTTCACTTTATTTTGTCATGTATGTATACAAGTTTTGTGTCAAGGTTCGATCAGTCTATTTGAGCACGGTTCATTTGACCGTTTGGCCTTTACATTGAATCTTATTGATCTTCAAACCTTCAATCCTGAAGTCTCTTTCCATGCTAAAGTGGCCCCTCAGTATTCGGGGTCGATCCAAGGCAGGCCTCAAATACTGTTGTCACTGATTCGTTATCGGCCTTCGAATCTAGGTTAGCACGATTTACTTGTTGACTCATTAAAAACTTTTATGTCAAACCCATTTGGGACAAAACCGATCCATGGAAAAAAGAGTGCAATGCGTTCTTTCAAACCTAACATCCCATATGGCCCCTTGTTTGATACCTGGAAGCGTTAGTTCGTAATGCAAATAAAAGAAAAAATAAACAACAGGGTCGTACCTTAGCAGTAATACCGCTTTAAGTGAGTTATATTCCAGTTGTTCGGTAGTTGTTTACCATCCATCGTTCCGAGCTTGTAGGATCCCTTTCCGGTGATTTTAATGATACAATAAGGTCCTTCCCAGTTTGGTCCCATCTTTCCCTCGTTTGGACTCCGTGTGTTCGGCATGACCTTTCTTAATACTAAGTCCCCGACGTTAAAGTATCGAAGGTTGGCCCTTCTATTGTAATACCTCTCGATCCTTTGCTTTTGAGCAGCTAACCGAACAAGGGCGGCTTCGCGTCTCTCATCTAACAGTTCTAAGTTCATATTCATGGCTTTGTGGTTCGATTCCTTTGTTGCATACCAGAATCTGATACTTGGCTCCCCGACCTCGATCGGTATCAAATCTTTGGCGCCATAAACCAGAGAGAACGGGGTGGCTCCGGTGCTGGATTTCGCAGTCGTACGATATGCCCATAGGACCTCGGGTAATATTTCCTTCCATCTCCCTTTGGCATCGGTTAACCTCTTTTTGAGGTTTTGGAGTATGGTTTTGTTGGTATATTCGGCTTGTCCAGTCCCTAGGGTGGTAGGGTGTTGATAGGATCCTCTTGATCTTGTGATCTTCGAGGAATTTGGTTACTTTGCTACTCGATGAATTGCTTCCCGTTGTCGCATACGATCTCGGCTAACATTCCAAATCGGCATATGATGTGATCCCAAATAAAATCGATGACTTCTTTTTCCCTAATCTTCTCATATGCCTGAGCCTCCATCCATTTAGAGAAATAGTCAGTCATAATTAGTATAAATTGAGCTTTACCTGGTGTCCACGGAAGAGGGCCAACGATGTCCATCCCCTACTTCATGAACGGCCATGGTGATAAAACTGAGTGGAGCATCTCTCCGGATCGATGGATCATAGGGGCGAGCCTTTGGCATTCGTCACATTTTTGAACGAATTCCTTTACGTCATTTTCCATATCGACCTAGTAATAACCGGCTCAGATTATTTTCGAATCAATGACTCGAGGCCTGAATGGTTTCCGCAGGTACCCTTGTGGATTTCCCTTAAAATGTACTCAGTATCACCTAGTCCCAGACATATCACGAGTGGGCCACCAAATGTTCTTCTGAACAAGATTCCTTCTTCTGACAAGCTAAATCTGGCCTTTTTGCACGTAGGGCCCTCGACTCTTTTGGATCCGAGAGCAGTTTACCGAAGCTGAGATATTCTACGTATTTGTTCCTCCAATCCCAAGTTAGGCTTGTTAAGTTGATCTTAGCGTGGCCTTCCTCCACTACTGACCTCATAAGTTGTACGACTTTCCCCGAGTCGAATTCGTCGTCTTCGATCGATGACCCTAAGCTGGCGAGGGCATTGGCCTTGTTGTTTTGATCCCAAGGTATATGTTGTAAGGTCCATTCTTTGAACCGATGTAATGTCACTTGCAGTTTGTCTAAGTACCTTTGCATCCGTTCCTCTCTGACATCGAACGTTCAATTGACTTGATTTACCACAAGAAGGGAGTCGCACTTCGCTTGGATCACTTCCATTCCCAAGCTCTTGGCTAGTTCTAGGCTTGCAATCATGGCTTCATATTCGGCCTCATTGTTAGTCAATTTCACAGTCTTAATAGATTGTCTAATAATATTACCTGCTAGTGGCTTCAATACGATGCCAAGTCCGAACCCCCTTGCGTTCGAGGCACCGTCTGTGAAGAGAGTCCATATTCCTGAGGAAGTTCCTGAGTCAACTAACAACTCTCTTTCGACCTCGGGTATTAGGGTCGGTGTGAAATAATAAATTGAAAATTGCGTACCTTGTTCTTCCCGAACTAGGACTCCACTTACCGCTATCTCCGGGACCGCCAAGTAAAGGTACAATTATTCGTCCTTCTTTGGTGTATGAAGTAATGGCGGGCTCGATAAATACCTTTTGATTTCTTCCAAAGCTTGCTGGCATTCTGGGGTCCATGAAAAGTTTTTCTTCTTTTTCAATAATGCGAAGAACAGGTAGCTTTTGTCGGACGACCTCGAAATAAATTGCCCCAGAGCGGCTATTCACCCGGTCAACTTTTGCACGGCTTTCACATTGTCTACGACCGTGATATCTTCGATAGCTTTGATCTTTTCAGGGTTGATCTCGATTCCCCGATTCGACACCATGAATTCGAGGAATTTACTTGACCTCACTCCAAACGCGCATTTTTCTGAGTTCAGCTTCATGTTATACTGCTTCAGTATACTAAATGTTTCCTGCAAATGTCTTAAATGGTTCTCTACTCGCAGAGACTTAACTAACATGTTGTCAATATAAACCTCAATTGACTTCCCTAATTGATTCTCGAACATTCGATTTACTAGGCGTTGGTATGTGGCACCAGCATCTTTTAATCCAAATGGCATTACATTATAACAGTATGTGCCATATTTAGTGATGAAGGAAGTTTTCTCCTGATCACCTGGGTCCATCCATATTTGGTTGTATCCGTAATATGCATCGAGAAAACTAAGGGTCTCGTGGCCGACAGTAGCATCAATCATTCGGTCGATGTTGGGCAAGGGAAAAGAGTCTTTAGGACATGCTTTATTTAAAATCTTTATAATCTACACACATTCTTAATTTATTCCCTTTCTTAGGGACTACCACTACATTAACCAACCAAATAGACCCTATCTTTAAAAGTTTCGTTACCTCATCCTTGAAGAAAGCATGTTTGGTTTCGAACTTGGGCCTCCTTTTTTATTTAACTGGATGGAACAATGGATCCAGACTTAGCTTGTGAGTGGTTATCTCTGATGGGATATCTGTCATATCGAAGTGGGACCAAGCGAAACAATCTTCGTTAGTTGTAAGAAATTGAATAAGTTTTTTCCTAAGCTCGGGGCTCAGGCCCGAGCCTAGGTATACCTTTCGATCGGGCAAGTCCTTTCGCAGCATGACTTGTTCCAGTTCCTCGACCGCCGATTTAGTGGCATCAAAATTATCAGGGGTGATAAAAGATCTGGGAATCCCATAATCATCATCCTCGACATACGCTTGTTTGTTCACATCTGCCGAAGATGGTATCTGTGATTGCTATTTCGTCCTGTCTTTGATCACTTGGTTTGGAACCGTTTGGTGCTGGCGTCACCTCTTCGACCGTGAATATTTCTTTTGTGGTCGGTTGCTCCCCATAGACCGTTTTAACTCCATCAGGCGTCATAAATTTCAACGCCTGGTGTAGCGTCGAAGGCACCACCCTCATGTCGTGGATCCATGGTCTCCCGAACAGAGCATTGTACCTCATGTCCCCTTCGATCACACAGAACTTTGTTTCTTGAATGGTTCCAGCGGTATTTATCGGTAACGTTATCTCACCCTTGGTGGTCTCACATGCCATGTTGAATCCGTTAAGAATTCTAACTGTAGGAACGATCTGGTCTAGCAGGCCGAGTTGCTCCACGACCCTAGATCGAATGATGTTGGCCGAGCTACCTGGATCGATTAACACATGTTTAACTCTAATTTTATGTATGAGTACAGATATTACCAGTGCGTCATTGTGGGTCTGTACAATCCCTTCCACGTCCTCGTCGTTGAAAGATAAAGTTCCCTTCGGTGTGTAATCCCGAGTCCGTTTCTCCCTAGTAATGGATATTTTGGTGCATTTTGACATCGGTTCCTGAGGGGTATCGACTCCACTGATGATCATGTTGATGACGTGTTGAGGTTCTTTTTGCCCCATCCGTTTGTCAGAATTCTTGTTCCCAAAATGATTTTTGGCTCGGTCCCTCAGGAATTCTCGAAGATGTCTGTTATTGAGTAGTGGGGCTACTTCCTCTCTCAATTGCCGATAATCTTCAGTTCTATGACCATGAGTTCCATGATATTTGCATATTTGGTTAGGATCCCTATGTTTTCGGTCGGATTTTAGTGGTCGATGCCATTTATTATCTTTGATACGACCGATAACCGATACAATAGTGGCAGCATCGACATTAAAGTTGTGCTCCGATAGCCGCAGTGCTTCTTTATGCCCGATGGGCCTTTTGAAGCTGCTTTTGGTCATGAGTCCCCAGCTGGTCTGGCACTAGTCACTTCTCCTTTCAATTCTTAGGGAGTTCCGCCCGGATACACTGATTTTTTTGTCCCTGTGATATGGATGATGTAGATCTCTATTCGATCTTGGTTCGCGACCAGTATCCCTTCTGACTTTGTCAAGAGCTCTAACGGGATAAATAGATCCCGAAGGGGCCCTGAGCTGATCGTCTTCGACTCTGATTTTTGACCGGTACCGTTTATGTATGTCAACCCAAGTAACAACCATGTATTCTATTAAGTTCTGCTTTAGTTGCTGCGAAGCTGCTGAGCTTCGAATATTGAGTCCCTGAGTGAAAGCTTGAACAGCCCAATCGTTAGTGACTGGCGGCAGATCCATCTGTTCAGAAATCGGGACACGAACTCTTTGAGCATCTCGTTATCCTTTTGTTTAACTTTGAAAAGGTCTGATTTTCTCGTTTAGACCTTGATGACACCCGCGTTTGCCTTCACAAAAGAATCTGCAAATAAGTCAATAGAATTAGGAGGTAAGTTGTGATACCATATCATGGCTCCCTTTGACCGGGTCTCAACAAATTTCTTCAACAGAACAGATTCGATCTCATCGTCCTCCAGGTTGTTCCCTTTGATAGCACATGTATACAAAATTACATGCTCGTTCGGGTCGGTCGTTCCGTTATACTTGGGTATTTCGGGCATACGAAATTTCTTGGGGATCGTCTTCGGAGCCGTGCTCGGTGGAAAAGGTTTTTGCACGAACTTCCTGGGATCTAGGCCTTTTAATACCGGGGGTGCCCCTCGGATTTGGTCTATCCTAGAGTTGTAGGTTTTTACCTTTTTGTCATTTGCCTCGATCTTTTTCTCTCCTGATTCTATCCTTTTTGTTAGTTCCTCGAGCATTTTCATAATTTTGGGGTTTGCCCTCGATTCACATTCATTCGACCTTCCTACGATCGATTCATCCTTGTGGGTATTTTCCCGGGAAGGGCCAGGCTCAACCCTGTTCGGGATTTGGCTTCGATTTTGTAACTGAGCTATCGCCGTCTGTTGAGCCTGTAACATTTCGAAGATCATCCGGAGGCTGATCCCATCCCCTTCAACGTTTTGGGGGTTTCGAGTTACTGATCAGACTCCTCTATGAATGCTATTTGAGGGGTCGGTAGGCGGATCCGCATCAACTGCCACGTGTGAATTAGCGTCAATCGAGTCAACAATCGGGATCTAGTTACCGGGCACTATGTTGTTATTTTCACCTTGGTGATCAGACTTATTGTCAACGTACAGAGGTGTCGATTGAGAGTTTGACATTTTTGTATTATATCCTGAAATCAAAGACACTTCAAAGAGCAAGTGTGAAGTAGTGTGTGTGTTATGGAGATTTATATCAAATAACCACTATTATCCTTAGCCCCACGGTGGGCGCCAAACTGTTTACTCTTAAAATCGGATAACAATTGAATTTATACACAGTTTTAAGGCTATGTGATATAGTTTGATACAATGAGAAATCAAATAGAAACTAGAATTCACGATAAAGGTAAACGCAAACCACACAAACCGGGTGGCATTAGCCTTGTATGTTGACCGCCCTCGGTCAAGAAATATTGCTTCGAGGTTGGAAATAGAATAATGAGACAATAATAACTAAAGAGATCAGTCTATTGCTATTTTTTATGATTAGATCCAAAGTGTCTTTACAAATAATTAGACCCCCCGTTATATAGTAGGGGAATCCTGCTTTAGGTACAACTCTATATAAGGTAAAAAATCTCTAGATTTGCTAATTAAGCGGTTCTATTGATTTGTGCCGAGATTCACACCGCGATGCTCGACCCATTACAGATATTCTAACTTTTCGTTATTTAGGTTCGGCGATCTTCCCTCGAGCATGTTCGGGGCCAGGATCGGTTCCGAATTACAGGCCCAGTGTTCTCGAGGACGGACATTCTGACCTCGTGTTTTGCTTCGATGAAACTCGGGATCGATCTTCAATCCTTCGCATTCGAAGCCCGATCTAACGTGCAATAGTCAAGCCTGATTTCGACCGTATATAATCGAGCCTAATTTCGACCGTATACAGTGTTTTTGGAATATACAGGTAGTATAAGCTGCTTGGTTATCTTGATATTGGAAGAATGTAAATAGGTGGAACCTAGGTAAATGCAGAATGCTAGCTCAAAATTGTGCAAGTTTTTGTTGAGCCAACTGTGGAACATTGAAAATAGAAAAAATCTGCATTTTAATATAGCTATCTTTTGTTTATTTTCGTTGTATTTTCACTTTCCTTACATTTTAACATTAAACTAACAAGTGCGTAAAGCACTAACTATTTATTGTCTTTGTTGTTAAAGGTAACTGAATAGGAAAGAGGAAAAAATAGAATGGAGCAAAATAAAGCCAAATACATCTGGCAGTTTTGTAGATAAATGTGTTTTAATATATATGATTTTAAATGTGTATGTTAGTATTTCTTTTATATATTCTAGTGGGTACATAACTTTCTTTACGTATCTTCAATTCGGTTGTTTTGCTATGGTCGTAATATTTTGAACCGAACACTTTTTAGATTTTTTTTTAGTCAGTAAATAAATTGGCTAAACACTTAATTTTCTCTATAAAAAGATTGAGACTTAGGAAAGACAAATTTAATTGAGTACCATTCATGGATTGTATAACTATCTTTCTTAAACTCATACTTGTTTATTATTTATTAAAATCATAGTGTTTGTTGATCCCAAGTGCATTGTGTGGTCAATTTATATCATCTAGTTCTCATGTTTATTTTAAAATTTAGAACTTGTCTTGAGTGTGATTTGAGGTGAAATCATAGGAAGATTTTTGAGTTGGGAAATAAAAATAGGCCGTCCTTGTTTAAACCATGACCAAAATTTATCTTTTTTGATTATTTTTATCTTTAATTAACCCCGTTAAGCCTAAAGAAATTATCTTTGTTTTATTATTAGCCAAACTTTGACCCTACCCTTAGCCTATTTGTTATGATATTTTTTTCAATTCATTCCCTTTCTGGCACTTAAAAGGTTGAATTAGATGAAAATCGTAGGTGGGAAGAATAGTTGTGGAAGAAAAAGGCGATAAGGGTAATTGTTGAGCTTACTGATTTAAGCTAAAATATTTTCATGAAACAAAAGAAATGTGTTGCACTTGAAATACAGTTTCAAGAAAATAAATAATGTGAAAGGGCAATAAAAGGAGAAACATTAGAAAAAAATTAAAAAAGAAGAAAAAAGAGAAAGAGGGGAGATTGATTATTTTAAACGGAAGCCCGTTGTGCTTTAAGTGCTAATATAAATATAGTGCCTATAAGGGACAGAAGTCACTCTTATCCATATATATTCTACCCGTCTCTAAGTCTACATTATAACCTTACAGTCCTACATGATCTCGACTCAAAATCTCTTATATTAGTGAATATTCACATTATAGTCAAGCTTATGGCAATTAATGGTTACATGAGGTACTTCTTTGCTGAGTGTGAGAATTTTTTTTTTTATGCCTTTCTTTGTTCTATGATGATACATACTGTGGGCATCTTTCTTCACTAACGAGAAATACTTGGGATTAAAAAATATTGTGATTTCAATTTGCAATAGGTGAACATGAGTGTGGTTAAAGGTTGTTTAAATTTGTGGATTGATCTTAGTTGAATTTCGTCTACCCAAAGTTTTTATGATCTTCCTTAAAGTATCTTTGTGTATTCGAGGACGAACAAATATTTAAATATGGTTGATGCATAAATATTATTTATATATTTTTCATAGCTAATAATATATTTCTTTCATAAAATAAATAAATATTATACTCAAAACTCATATTTTTGACCAGTATTACAAGAAGAAGAATTATCGTAGACGAAGACAAAATATGGAACTCTAGAAAAAAAAAATGGAATGAAGAAAATGGGAGAAAATGCTCAATGCATATGTGGAACACGACAAAGAATCAAAAAAAGAAAAAAAGAAATGAAGCCATGATTCATCTAGACCTTAGCTCAGGATTCATCTAAGCCTTAACTCAAGATCCATCTAAACTTACCATCCTATAAATACGCTAGCAAGGCTTAAGAGAAAATATCAAATATTAAGAAATAGACATTGTTATCTTGGTCTCTCACTCTCTTTCACTTAAGTTTTCTTCTAGTATTTTATTTTGCAAGTAAAAAATAGTACTCTTTCAAGAGTTCTTCTTTCTCATCTTTGTAAAAATTAAATACTTCTTCATGGAGTAATTTATTTTTATTGGAATAGTTGATAAAGCTTGATATATTATTATAATCTCAATTTCAAGTTCATACGAGCTTGTCATGAAAATTTCTATTTCAAATCTTTTATGTACTAGAATGATAGATTGTAGTTATTATCATTGCATTCATCTATTTTATCACTTAATTATTCTTGTATAAATTTTGTAATTCTCCCGAAGTAAAATTAATACATTATATAATTATTTAATAAAATAGATTGATAGCAATTTGTAACAATTTGTTATTCCGAATCTTCAATCTTGCTTCTTTCAAGTCTAATTCTCAAGGAGGAATTGATTCAAGTAAGGCGACTGATTCAAAAGTCTATCTTATTTCTTTCAATTCTAATTCTCATCTTGAGAATTGACTCAGATTAATGACTCAGTGAAAATAATCTCAAGAGATTTTCAGTAATTTTAGTACAATTCAGGCAGGAACATTATTTTAGCTTTTACTGTCACTAGATATCAATTAATTAATATCTATAACCTCACAGAGTGATATCAATTGATTGTTTTAGTGAATAAATATAATTGTATTCACAATAAACAATTATTCTTTGGCGAAATATATGTGAAGCTGAAATAGTTTTATAATAACACTATCAAATGAATTTAATGATACCCAACTCTTTTTGAATATAAATCTTTCGGAAGTTGTTTAATATTGTTTAAGTAAATTTATAATTGTAAAACCCTACTCTCCTTTCATCAATTTGATTATCTAAGATAGTAGCTAAAATATCATAAATCTGTAGCATAGATCTTCCACTCTCTGTGGGACGATATCATAAACTATACTATAATTTGATAGAGTTCGAGCCTTATTTTTCTATACGCCAGAAGCTCGTCACTAACACTCCACCACCATCATCCTCAACCACAATCATACACTCACCCACGTCAACTATCATAACCAGCCACCCCATCACCATCAACAACCATAGCCGGCACCGCCCACCATTATAAACTACCACCACCCAACATCACCTTCCTTAATCACAACTACAATCACCACCACCACCCACCATTATTAAATATCACCACCCACCATGTCACGACCCATATCCATGTGACTAGCTCCCGGCACACTATCCGAACCAAGCCAATTAAAAATCTTGTACATTTTCAAATCAAGTCATAATATATTTTTTCCAAAATCATACATAAAACTTTTCATAAAAATGATATAATCAAATTAAATAATTATTTCTTTATGCATGACTTCCATAATCCTATTTTTATAATCCAACACAATTATCTATGGAGCCTCTGTACCAGAGAATATAACTAACAGTTGGAATAATTCTAATAAAATAAAATAAGAAATAACATGATAGCTACCACGAGATAAAGTGGTGCTTCATAATACCTCGGAAAGAGAGTCATCCTCGCATTGTCCACACATTATATGTCACACCTCATCCTGAAATACGTAAAGAAAGCGGGACCCTAAAGAGGGGCACAAGGCTGAGTATACCACCATGGTACTCAATAAATGTCATCGACTCTCTCTAACTAAAGTTCTTGGGACAAACTTTATAAAAATAATGCACCAATACTTGATATAAAACGGTAAGTAATATCATCAATTCATGTTCTTTATCATTTTAAATAAAAGACAAGTAAAATATAACCAACGATATAAACTTTTAAAACATTTATATTCATCTACGTTTCTGAATAAAATCATACATAATCATTCCATTTACTTTAAGTCATTGAAATCACTTTCGGCTCCTTAGGTCTAAACATAAGAAAATTATTCTTTACCTTTCACTGGGAGCACTATACCTACATCGACATGAGAACAAGGTCAACTAGGTGATCAACCTAGTAGCAACTATCATATACCCTACTTGCCCAGGTCATCTCATCGCAGTGCCGCTTCTGATGTAAAAATTACACTTAATGGAGGTCTGAATCTTAATTATTCATATCTCTGACATAAAATGTGTTTCATTTTAAAGGTTGAATTTTTATCATTCAGATCTTAATCATCAAGTACTTTTTTACTTCACAATCACTTAATGGGTTTAAATAGGTCTGTATGATTAAGATCTATAACAAGACTTAATTTCATTAAGATGTTATCATCACATTCATTACTAAATGTCGCCAACGCCAACCATTCTCAACTACCACCACCATCATAATCAACCACCACTACCACCAGCATCCTCAAACATAGCTGTCACCACAATCATCACTCCACCACTATCATCCCCAACACCCCACCACCATCATCCTAAACCACAATACAACACTCACCCACCTCAACTACCACAACTAGCTACCTCATCCCCAACAACAACCATTGCAACGATCCAACCAGTCGTTTTGAGCTTTAGCGCGTCGTTTGGTGTTTGAGGCCATTAGTAGCTTCACTTCAGGTAGTATAACTTGTACATATGGTCGGAATTGAATTTCCAGAAGTTCGGAGTTGATTCTAATAGAAAATTCTAAATTCGAAAGCTTTAAGTTGGAAAAGTTGATTAAGGTTTGACTTTTGAGTAAACAACTTTGAGATCGGGATTTGAAGGTTCCAATAGGTTCGAATGATGATTTCGGACGTGGGCGTATATTTTTGTTGAGTATTAGGTCGCCCCGGAGCATTTCGGTACTTGTTATAGAAGGTTAACATTTTGAAAGTTTAAGAATAACTTAAGTTTGATTTAAAATGAACTTTGGTGTTATCGATGTCCGTTTGAGGTTCCGAGCCTTGGAATAGGTCATATTGTGATTTATGACTTGTACGTACAGTTTGGAGTCATTTCGGAAAGTTTAAGTGTGATCCTAACACGTTCGGAGAAGATTGAATGTTTGAGAGTTTAAATAAAGGTTTCGATCATCAATTCATAATTTTGATGTTGTTTGATGTGGTTTGAGGCTTCGACTAAGTCCGTATTGTATTTTGGGATGTGTTGGTATGTTGGACAGGGTCCCGGGGGCCTTCGACACGAATCGGATTGGAAACGGATCGCATTTGGGCTTGGAAGAATTGCTGAGGCAGCTAAGATCTTGTGCAATCGCACCAGCATGGAAAGGGCCATAGGTGCAAGACCACAGAAGCGGCCCTGGTGTCGCAGAAGCGGTTGGGTTTGAGGTTGGTTGGATTCGCAGGTGCGAGGACTTTACCGCACCTACGGGTGCACAGATGCGGGCGGAGGAGCGCAGAAGCAGAAGTGGTCTGGGGCTGGAAGATCGCAAATGCAGATGTTGTAGCGCACCTGCGGGCGCGGAAGGCTGCTTGAGCTAGGGAGTCTGCAGATGCAGGTGCGATTGAGGGCCCGCAGAAGCAGAAAGCTGGCATCTTGGAGGAAAGTCGCATCTGCGAGGTATCTTCCGCAGAAGCTGAGCCGCAGAAGCGCAAGTAGTTTCGCAGATGCGGAAAATCGACTGGGAAGAATATATATGCTAGCTAATGTGGGATTTGCTCATTTTATCTCATTTTTCTCTCTTGGAGCGGACTTTGGGACGATTTTGGAGAGCTATTTCATCCACCTCTTGGGGGTAAGTGTTTCTAAACACTTTTGATTATATTTCATGACCACATATGGAATTTAACATGGAAATTAGTAGAAATTGGGGGATTTTGAAAAAAACCTAGAATTTGGTATTTTGGATTTTGAATTATATATTTGAGTTCATAATATTATGGGTAATGATTATCTTCGAAAATATTCGGAATCAGCCATGTGGGCCCGAGGGTTGACTTTATTTACTTTTCGAGAGGAGTTGAGAATTGTTAGAAATTTATTAATTATGGGTAATAAAGTATATATTTATGGATTTGCACATTTGTTTGACTAGTTTTGGAGAGACGGGCATCGGTTTGAGGTGTTTGAGAGGTGTTGGAGCCTGTTATGGAACTTCGGAGCAAGGTAAGTTTCATGTCTAACTCAATGAGGGGGAAACTACCCCTAGGTGATGCATTTGATATGTGCTACTTGTTGCAGGGGTTACTACGCACGAGATGACGGAAGTCCATACGTAGCTAAGGGTAGACTTAGGTTCACACCATGCTATAACTGTACTACTTGAGTTGTCCATTGCCTATTAAATTTCTTTATTTTACATTACGACTTAAGACTAGACTTTCTATTGTACAGATTTGACGGGCTTCATGATTAGCTGCGGAATAATTATACTCCTCTTATGAATTTCTCCCACGCTATGCGTTTTCATTGAAAAATTCTCCTTAAATCTCATAGCTCACACGTTTATTCGTAAATGGGGTCAAGGACCCGTTAAAACTTCTTATTCTAATAGGATCAAGCCATTCGCCTCGGGAGTATAATAGATATATCTATAGTTTGTGCCGTTCGACCCTAGGCAGTGTGCATATTATGATGGGATCGGGCCGTTCGCCTCGGCAGGATTTTGTATCACACTCTCCTGGGAGCAGGCCGTTCGCCTCGCAATAAAATAGAGGTATCTATGGTTCGTGCCGTTCGACCCTCAGCAACGTACATATTATGATGGGATCGGGTCGTACGCCTCGGCATTTCTATAAGATACTCTTATGAAATCGTGCGTAATATTTGACAAGAAGCCAGCGTATATGTGAGTTTTCCTGATTTGAACTGGAAGACACATCTGGTGAGGTCCATTATATATACACTCCGATTGAGGAGGTAACTGCTCGGTGAGAGCTTGAGTTTACTGTTCAGAGGAGGATTGTACCTCGTATTTATATTTGTTCATACAGTTTATCTGCTCTGCCTCATATTTATTTACTTTTTACTGTACATGTCTTATTGGACCACTAGTATGTATCGATGTCGACCCCTCGTCACTACTTATCTGGGGTTAGGCTAGATACTTACTGGGTACGCGTTGATTTACGTGCTCATGCTACACTTGCTGCACTTATTGTGCAGGCATATGTATGTCTCTGGTGGTCCTCTGGGCGCAGAGGCGCGGCATTTGTGGGGACTTTACTGCGAGCTGTATTCCATGTTACGATCTGCAGCATACAGAGTCTCCACCAGAGTTATTTATATTCTCCTGTCTAACTTGTATTCCAGATAGATGTTATATTTTATAATATTTCCTAGTTAATGCTCATGCACTTGTGACTCCGGATTTTGGTTGTTCCGACTGGTTATTTGTTATTGTAGTTGATGTAATTATTATTATTTTATCCTGTAATTCTATTTTATACTAATTAATTAATAGAGATTATGATTTCGAAAGTAATAAAATGAGTAATTAAGTTGATCAATCACCGTTGGCTTGCCTGACGACGTCGTTAGGCGCCATCACGACCTTTAGTGGATTTTGGGTCGTGACAGCTTGGTATCAAAACTCTAGGTTCACTTGGGTTTCATGAGTCATGAGAAAGTCTAGTAGAGTCTTGCAGATCGGTACGGAGATGTTTGTACTTATCTTCGAGAGGCTACAGGACTGTTAGGAGCACTTCCCTTCTTGATTACTCATCGTGTGATTTGATTCCTTTGAGGCATATGCTTTTATTTCCTTCCTACTCAATCTTATGCAATGTGAAGCGCTTGTTATCACTTGGCATCGAGGAGTTGTAGTGGTACTGCAGACGTGGTGCCGGATATTTTTTCCTGCGTATTCGGGCAAGCTATTATCGTCTCCTTATAGAAGGATGTTCTATTGTTTCAGCTTAGTATCTATATTTTCGATGGTTTTGAGGCTATGCACAGATTGCTATGATGTTCATGTGTTGTTATCGCACAGTGTTGGTGTAATAGTAGGGTGCTTGTTTATGTGTCGAGGCAGTGAATGACTTGAAAGGGGATTTCTCAGTGCATGATTTAGAGGTTCGGCATTTAATTCCAGCAGAGGAAAGGCAATTGGACTATGGATGTTCAGGCTTTGGTTGATGGAGTAACGAGACTTGATATTTTCGAGCGTGATAGAATTTTCATTGTGATACAGTGTCGTCGTACTTGTTTGAACGCATTAAGGTTCGTCAGTGTTATGGTCTTCTTTGATTTTACTTCGGGGCAGGGTATGGTGAAATAGTCTCTAAGAAGTGGTTGTCAGAGATGGCGGTGTGTAGCGGTTTAAGAATCGATCGGTGTTTCGAATGCTGATGGCTCGAGAGAGACGATCTTCGAGGAGGCTTAGAGTTGGTAACAATTTATTAGTCCAGGTGCTACAGAGATGAATTTTGATTTGATGCAACCTTTGGATAGCAAAGGATGAGGAAGGACATGATGGAGGTGTCTCGTGGTGGTTGAAATTGCTAGCAGGACAAGTACGAAAAGCAGAGGTCGGGGAGTTGCTTAAAGGAGATGGTTTAACCGAAATGCGAGTGACAGAGTAGCATATTGATTCTGTGGTGGGATAGCCACATGCCTTGAGAGGAGTTTAGAGCAATTTGAGAATCATGGTGGAGGGTGACTAGGTCTATGAATTTTAGTTGGAATGGTGCTAGTGTGTTAAGGAAAATTGAGTATGGCAAAGAGGAGTTGGCTTGAAATGAATAGGGGTGTAAAAGCTTTATTACCGTTTTTGGATGCAACGTGACTTCGAGTTTGGAACGTATTGTCGTGCTTTCAGTTGATGTCAATGGGGAAGGAACAGACTTGTGCAGCTAGTAGACGAGCATGGGCTCAGGAAGGTTTACTGAATGCGTGATAATTGTACCCAGTGTAGCATCATTAGAAGACGTTGGCATGGAATTTTCATAGGTGGGTTATCTCCTGCGAGTAGGTTAGCGGTTGCGTGATTTTGCTAAAGTTTCTACGAGGAGTTCTACTTATTACCCGGCAGAAGGTCAAATATGCGATCGTGGCTGATAATTTGGAATGTTCATGAGAATTTTAATAAGAGATTTTGAGGAATTTGGCGAGTTAAAAGTGCGAGATCATTGTAATTGAGAAGGAGGAATCTTCGTGGGTTCTAGGTTTATGTAATTGTAGCGTAAAGCTAAGTAAGGGAGACCCACCGTCTACAATTGGATCACGTGATTGTCTTCTTGTGCGGTTTCTTGTTATCGGTGCATTGGTGGGTTATTATGAGTAAGAAAAAGAAAACACCAGGGGTAGTTCAAGCAAAGAGCTTGTCAAATGTGTGCTATATTTTGCCTTATCGGTTCATGTTCAGGTTTTGGGAAGACTTTGAGTTTATGCTTCTTATGGATGTGATGTACAAGGAAAAGAATTCATCTGATTGCTTCTTTGGGAGTGTTCATGTGCAAACAAAGTGTTGGAGTTTGATTATACTCGGGACCAGGTCAGAGAGGGTGACTCTCAATAGTGGTTCTGATTGCTTCAAGGATGTACACGGGGTGTCTAAGGATTTTGGGTCCGTTGTGTGGTGAGAGATCGAGTTTTTACAGTGGGTATTGAGGCAATGTGATCTCATGATTTGGGTCACTCGGGATGAGTGTTGATCGAGTTTCGTTATGTTTTTGAATGAATATATTATTATTTCTAAGGCAGGTCAAGAGTAAATCGGAGGAAGTTGGGTCGGTTGTAATGGTTTGAATTAACGTGATTGAGGCAATGATCAGTTCCTTTGGCGTGTTAGTGTTATACAGGTGATTTGTGGCGGTACGTACGGGCTTGACAGCCACTGTAATTTTATTGATTTATGGAGGTATTGATTCTAATGGCCTTGTTATGTGTAAATAGATCCTGGAGGAGTTATGACGGTTTAGACCACGACCCAAGATTTGTATTCTCTGCGGTCATGGGAATTCAGTTGCGTGTTGCAATAGTTCTTCCAAAATGAGTTGAGTGGAAGGGATTCTAGCCAATGAAGAGTTCATTCTACTAGTAGTTCATAGGTTATGATAAATTCTTGTACTATCGCGTAGCGGCGCGATAGGTGCAATGAGCGGCATGGGAATTGGAAGTTGAGGATCAAGGTTGCAATTCGGTGTTGACAAAAATGTTATGAGCTCGGATGAGCAGGGAAGAATTCAGATGTTCAGAGTAAGCTGGCATTTTCTTTAGTGTCACCTGAGAACAGTATCCTGTATAAGAGGCTTTATGCATTGATTTACGGACTCTTGGTTGGCTTTACAAAATATTACGATTGGTGGTGTGGAGGTGCAGACTTTGCTACCTGGTGCGGAAGGTCATGGGAGCGTATCCCATGGGAACATTGTATAAGTGTGACATATTAGTCACTTGATTGTTAAAGATTGAAACCAAGTATGGAGATTATGGTACTATTGTTAATCTGAGAGTTTATGCCTAGAAGGCGCTCTATTCCTTTGGTTGTGAACTATGGGAGTTTGTTCCAGATTGAGACGACTTGATTATTTGCACATGTGTTCTGATCCCGTATAGCTTGTGATACTGTATGAGCAGGATGGCTCTCGAGATGCAGGTCATTTATCGCACCTTACTTGTGCTTGGGTTTTGTAGCAATCTCGCTATCTGTCTCCCCAGGGCTGTATTTTGCACTTGGCGTGCTCGTGGTCTATATTCGATAGTTTGTAGGTATAAGCATTATGGCTCGATGGGTATTTCCTTATTTATTGCTATGTGTGAATCGGGTGGCACGCCGCTACGGGTATGTTGTTTGGATCAGGTTGCACGCTGCAACGGCATCATGTATGGATCGGATTGCACGCCGCAACAGGGAGATGATGAGTACGGTTCCCTATATCTATTCTTGTGTATTTTTGTTTCTCATTCTCTGAGAAGGGTTCATAGCGTCTGTTCGACCGTCTTGTTTGTTACGCGGGCTAGATAGTTCCTTCCCAGAGTTCGTTTCTCCTTATGTATCGCATTCGAGTTTGTAGCTTGCTGGCGCATTGTTGGCATCATATGAGATTTTTGGTAGTGTTTGAGATGGCTTATTGCCTGAGCAGCTTGTTCTGGGTGAGGCGAGGTTATTGGACCTGGGATTAGTGCAATCAGAGTTATGTAGGGTATATTAAAGACCAAATATCGTTATTCAATTCAGAATGAGGCAATGTTCCTTGTCAGGAGGAGAAACTCCATGATTTGTTGATTCGGTAGGTGGTTATTAGTTTCTACGCATCTCTTCCGTCGTGGCAATATTGCGAGAGTTGGAACAGGGCTTATATGTGTTATGAGATGTATTGTAGGCACCAGGTTCGTGGAATTGCAGCTATTGTTGTCGAAGGATATTATTATGGGCAACCGACTTATGTGGTGCATGGTATGATTACAGCATAGGTGCATGATCATATTTGGGTACGGTGTGTAGTGATTGATAAGTTGTTCGTATGTTAGGATCAGGTCTTGTAGAGAAATTCAGAGGTTGGAATTTGGTTCTAAGGCTTTCTAACCAAATAAAAGGAAGGATTTTCAGTCTGGCTCAAGGTAATGTGCTCAACTGGGTTGTGGTGGCATGGATAGGTGCACGAGGTGTTAAACAATGACTTTGGACAACTCGGGAACAGTTCTTGGCATGTTCAAGGAAGAACGTATGTTTAAGTGAGGGAGAATGTAGCGACCCAACCGGTCGTTTTGAGCTCTAGCGCGTCGTTCGGCAGTTTGAGGCCTTGAGTAGCTTCACTTCAGGTATTATGACTTGTACGTGTGGTCGGAATTGAATTTCAGGAAGTTCGGAGTTGATTCAGATGGAAAATTCTAAATTCGAAGGCTTTAAGCTGGAAGAGTTGACTAAGGTTTGACTTTTGAATAAATGACTTCTGAATCGGGATTTGAAGGTTCCAATAGGTTCGTATGATGATTTCGGACGTGGGCGTATGTTCGGGTTGAGTATCGGATCGCCCGGGAGCATTTCAACGCTTATTATGGAAAGTTAACATTTTGAAAGTTTAAGAATTTCTTAAGTTTGATTTGAAGTGAAATTTGGTGTTATCAAGTCCGTTTGAGGGTCCGAGCCTTGGAATAGGTTCGTATTGTAATTTATGACTTGTGCGTAAAGTTTGGCGTCATTCCAAAAAGTTTAAATGTGATTCAGACGCGTTCGGCAAAGTTTGAATGTTTGAGAGTTTAAATAAAGTTTTCGATCATCAATTCGTAATTTTGATGTTGTTTGACGTGATTTGAGGCTTCAACTAAGTCTGTATCGTGTTGTGGGATGTGTTGGTATGCTTGGACGGGGTCCCGGGGGCCTGGGGTGCAAATCGGATTGGAAACGAATCAAGTTTGGGCTTGGAAAATTGCTGAGGCAGCCGAGATCTGGTGCAATCGCACCTGCATGGAAAGGGACCCAGGCGAAAGACTGCAGAAGCGGCCCTAGTGTCGCAGAAAAGGTTGGGTTTGAGGTTGGTTAGATTCGCAGGTGCGAGAACTTTACTGCACCTGTGGGCGCGCAGATGCGGGCGGAGGACCGCAGAAGCGGAAGTGTTCTGGGGCTAGAAGATCGTAGATGCAGATGTTATAGGACACCTGCGGAGCCGCAGGTGCGGTCGTGGGCGCACAGGCGTGGAAGGCTGGCTTGAGCTAGGGAGTCCGCAAAATGCAGGTAGTTTCCACAGAAGCGGATGCGCATCTGCGATTGAAGGCCCAGAGAAGTGGAAAGCTGGCATCTTGGGGGAAAGCTGCATCCGTCAGGTAGCTTCCGCAGAAGCGGAGCCGCAGAAGCGCAAAGAGTTTCGCATATGCGGAAAATCGACTGGGCAGAATATATATGCTAGCCAATATGGGATTTGCTCATTTCATCTCATGTTTTCTCTCTTTGAGCTAGCTTTGGGGCAATTTGGGAGAGCTATTTCATCCACCTCTTGTGGGTAAGTCTTTCTAAACCACTTTTAATTATATTTCATGAATACATATGGAATTTTTAACATAAAAATTAGTAGAAATTGGGGGATTTTGAAAGAAATCTAGAATTTGGTATTTTGGATTTTTTATCACAAAATTGGACATGGAATTAGGAATAAATTATATATTTGAGTTCGTAATGTTATGGGTAATGATTATCTTCAAAAAAATTTAGAATCCGGGTATGTGGGCCCGAGGGTTGACTTTATTGACTTTTCGAGTGGAGTTGGGAATTGTTATAAATTGATTAATTATGGGTAATAGAGTAAATATTTATGGATTTGCACATTTGTTTCACTAATTTTGGAGAGACGGGCATTGATTTGAGGTGTTGGAGCCAGTTGTGGAACTTCGGAGCGAGGTAAGTCTCTTGTCTAACTCTGTGAGAGGGAAACTACCCCTAGGTGATGTATTTGATATGTGATACCTTTTGCGGGGGCTACGTACGCACGAGGTGATGGGAGTTCGTACATCGCTAAATTCATGTCATTGTCAGGGTAGACTTAGGTTCAGACCATGCTATAACTGTACTATTTGAGTTGTCCATTGCCTATTAAATTCCTTTATTTTACATAACGACTTGAGACTAGACTTGCTATTATAGAGATTTGACGGGCTTCATGATTAGCGGTGGAATAATTATACTCCTCTTACGAATTTCTCCTGCGCTATGCGTTTTCATCGAAAAGTTTTTCTTAAATCTCATAGCTCGCACGTTTATTCGTAAATGGGGTCAAGGACCCATTAAAACTTCTTATTCTAATGGGATCAAGTCATTTGCCTCGGCAGTATAATAGATACATCTATAGTTTGTGCCATTTGACCCTAGGCAGTGCGCATATTATGATAGGATTGGGCCGTTCGCCTCGGAAGGATTTTGTATCACACTCTCATGGGAGCAGGTCGTTTGCCTCAGTAATGTAATAGTTATATCTATGATTCGTGTCATTCGACCCTCGCAGTGCACATATTATGATGGAATCGAGTCATAGTCTCGGCATTTCTACAAAATACTCTTATGAAATCATGCGTAATATTTGACAAGAAGCCAGTATATCTGTGAGTTTTTCTAATCTGAACTGTGACGACCTATCTGGTGAGGTCCATTATATATATACTCCGATTGAGGAGGTAACTACTTAGTAAGAGCTTGAGTTTACCGTTCAAAGGAGGATTGTGCCTCGTATTTATATTTGTTCATACAGTTTATCTGCTCTGCCCCATATTTATTTGCTTCTTATTGTACCTGTCTTATTGGACTACTAGTAAGTGTCGATGTCGACCCCTCGTCACTGCTTCTCTGGGTTTAGGCTAGAAACTCACTGAGGACGCATTGATTTACGTACTCATGCTACACTTACTGCACTTATTGTGCAAGTATATATATGTTTCTAGTGGTCCTCTGGGCATAGAGGCGCGGCATTTGCGGGAACTTTACGGTGAGCTGCATTCCATGTTACGATCCGCAGCATACAGAGTCTCCATCAGAATTATTTATATTCTCCTGTCTAACTTGTATTCCAGACAGATGTTGTATTTTATTATATTTCCTAGTTAATGCTCATGCACTTGTGACACCGAATTTTGGAGGTTCCTACTGGTTGTTCATTATTGTAGTTCACGTAATTATTATCGTTTTACCCTGTAAATTCTGTTTTATACTATTTAATTAATGGATATTATGATTTCGAAAGTAATAAAATGAGTAATTAAGTTGATCAATCATTGTTGGCTTGCTTGACGGCGGCGTTAGGCGCTATCACGACCTTTAGTGAATTTTGGATTGTGACAACCATAGCCGCCATCGCCTACCATTATAAACTACCACCATCCACCATCACCTTCCTTCATCACAACTACAACCACAACCACAACCATCACCCACCATATCACGAGCCATATTCACGTGACCGGCTCTCGCCATACTATCCGACCCGAGCGAACCAATCCATGTGTCAAGATCAAGTACAATTGTGGAAGCCAATTGAGAAATTTGTACATTTTTAAATCAAGTCATAATATATTTTTCATTTCCAAAATCATACATGAAACTTTTCATAAAACTAATATAATTAAATTAAATAATTATTTCCTTATGCATGACTTCCCTAATTCTTACAATCCAACATAATTATATATGGAGTCTCTATACCAAAAAATAGAACTAGCACTTGGAATAATTCCAACAAAAAAAATTAGAAATAACATGATAGCTACCACGAGATAAAAATGGTGCTTCATCGTATCTCGAAAAGAGAGTCATCCTTGCCTTGTCCATACATCACATGCCACACCTCATCCTGAAATACGTAAAGAACGCGAGATCCTAAAGAGGGGCCCCTAAGGGCTGAGTACACTATCGTGGTACTCAATAATTGTCATAGACTCTCTCTAACCTAAGTTTTTGGGACAAACTTTATAAAAATAATGCACCAATATTTTGATATAAAACGGTAAGTAATTTCATCAATTCATGATCTTTATCATTTTAAATAAAAGTCGAGTGAAATATAACCCACGATATAAATCTTTAAAACATATATATCTATCTAAGTTTTTGAATAAAATCATACGAAATTATTCCATTTTCTTTAAGTCATTGAAATCATTTTCGGCTCCTTAGGCTTAAACATAAGAATATTCTTTACCTTTCACCGGGAGCATTATACCGACACCGACATGAGAACAAGGTCAACTAGGTGATCAACCTAGCAGCAAGTATCATATACCCTACTTGCCCCACATGGGGGACTTATCCCACAAACCTCGGCTTGGCCTTGGAATGTATCTTTATACCGGCACGTGTAATTTTATGGTAATGAACTCAACATTCGAACCAATCTCGGTAATCTTCACTAGTAACTCCCAAAACATTTGACATTCCAAACATAGATTCATAGCATAGTCATCTCAAAGGATCTATTTTTATCAAACTATAGCATTAACAGAAAATCTAAACAACTTGAACAAATAAACAACCTTTTTCATGTTAAATCTTTTAGCAATTTAGCATCAATCTTTAAAAAGATACCACAAGTGCTATTCCATTTATCAATTTTCAAAAGAAATACTTTCCATGAAAACTTATCTTTAGCACTCAAATATGTATACTCTTATTAATACGTAAATTTTGATAAAAACGTATAACATTTACCTTAAGTGTTATTTTGCCAACAAGATTTAAAATAAAATTTTATAAAACAACATGACACTACATGCAACATAATATTTTAGTACATGGAACTTCCTCACTTGTTTGTTCCCACAAGCACGAAAGCATATTTGCAAACAACTTAAGTATTAACTCGAAACATGCTCTTAGAGAAAATCTCTCAAGAAGATAAAGTTTTAATCAACTTACCTCGCTTTCGCTTTATTAACATTCACAAGCTTTCAATTCTCTTCCTTTGTTCCATTGTTGATTAAAATGCTCAAACATCACCAACAAGTCGATATCTACAATAAGATATCCTAATTATTTCAAAATATAACCTAAAATATTGATTTATATCCATTTATAGCTCATAGGTTGGCTACAAGCCTCTAACAACTCAAATCACCCAGCAGATTCACATGCTAGCCTATTCCACTTCATTCTTATAATACCAATTCAAAGTCATTAATGATACTACATCAATTGTCCAATGCCACCAAGTTATTATTTATCGTCTTCCTTAATTAACACTTGCAAAATATACAATTTGGATGATTACTTAGTTGATCAATTCCAACTTTTGCTAACAAATAATTTCATCGGTTCATTATATTCATCAATTTCATTTCTAAGAATACTATTCATCTTCTCTCTCATTTTCTTAAAAATATTATTCATGCCATGGACTAGAGTTTTATAATTCAATCTTTCAACCATTAAAACTTGTAACAAATACTACAAATACTTTTAACTACTCATAACAAACGAGTTCGATGCATTAGAATTACCTCTAGTAGATCAATCTTGAAAAATCATAAATTTGATGATATTTGTGTTCTTAAGAATTTGATGATGAAATCTAGTATTTATATGTAAGAATAATATTAGAACTCATGTATATTGAGCAAGAATCAACCCAAAATATCTTTAACAACTTACCTTAGTTGTTTGGACTTGATTTGAGTTTAAAATCGCCTCTTGACCTCAAGAACCCTAACCCCAAAAGCTCAAAATAGTCTTTCCCCGACCTTGTACTTATAGGCCCAAATTTCTGGGGTTTAGACGCTGCCTTGGACGCTTCGCGTCCCCAGATCACTTCTCCTCCAAGTCCGGACCCGGATACTACGGCAGTACTTTGCGGCCAGCCTTTGGTAATTTAATCATAATTTCTTGTAAGAATGTCAAAATAACAAACGATTTAAAGCGTTAGAAACTAGACTCAAAGAGCTTTCATTTGATAGGTTATTCACCATATAACTATATATAGACTCAAACTAGAATGTCCAAATATATATATATATATATATGCTCGTCTAAAATTAGGTCTTGTGCGTGCTCATTTGGAACTTTAATCTATCATGTAATTTCCCACTTGACTTGTCCAAAGGGCTCTTCTTAGGCCCTATATCACTTCAAATATATCCCATACACTTATTATTGTATTCATGGGATATCTTTCATATTATTAATTAACACTCGCATACAAATAAATATAATTAGCACATGTCGGACCTCTTAATGGCAGTATAATGCTTTGAATCTTTTTTTTCCCGGGGCACTACACACCACCACCATCCCTAACCATAATCGTCATTGCTAGCAATCACCACTAGCTACTACTCTGAACTACCACTATCAACCAAAACCACAGCCAACCACCGCTTCTAGTCAACATTCATAAGTACCTCTGCTCGACATCACCACCACTAATTATCATATTTTTAAAATAATATATATTTTATTAATAAAATATTAAATTAATTAGTATTTTATTTGAATTTTATATTTATTAATTTTCAAATAAAGATAAATTTTATACATTCATATGTTAGAAAAACAAACAATCTTAATCATCTATTACTCAAATCTTGATACACATTTTAATATTCACATACTCAAATCTTGATACACATTTTAATATTCACATATGTATTCAAATTCAATTATATTAATTTTAATACATTTCTTGATATTCAGATCTTTAAAAAAAAAAAAGTAAATGAGTCTAAGTGAATATAAACTGGAAAATGAAAAAGAAATTTAAGAAAATAAAAGTCATATCAAACATACGTGTAGTGAAGGAACGAAACATCCCAGAAAGACCGTTGTACGACTAATCTACAATTTGTTCGTTTGTACTACTCCAAATTACCAGTAGTAATATTAACGAACATCATCCATGGCAGCCGTCTCTACAGTTGAGTCAAGTCCTCATTTTTCCAAAAAACCACTTAACACCAATCTCTTCCCTCTTCTCAAAGATTCAGCCTTTCCAACAAAATGGAACAACCCCTGCTCCTCCTTAGACTCTTCCTAATCTCACTAGCAGTTCTTGGCTGGATCCAATTCGTAGCCTCCCATCAAGAATCCGGCGACTGGCATTGCGAAGCCGATGAGGAATCCCGAGTTGTTGCTGAGTTCAGGCCTGGACTCGTAACCCTTGACGGCCACGCTGATGATTGGGATAATATTGATGGGTTTGAGTTCTCTCTCCTTCCTGCTCTTGACCCAGATCATGACCATGAATACAAAGCGGGGAAAATGACCCTTAAGGTACCATCACTTCTTATTTATAATTTTCTGTCTATTTAATAGTTACGGAGATTTGGTTGCTTATTGGGGGTTGTTGATTTTGCTCTTAATTAGGCGTTGCATGATGGGAAAGATGTCTACTTTTTGTTGCAAATAGATGGAGAGTATTTATACAAGAAAGGGTGAGTTAATGTTGTTTAAAATTCTTATGATTTGTAAAATTGAACTACATACTCTTGATTTGCAGCACTTGTGGGATTTTAATATTCAATTAGTGATTAGTGCTTCCTGTGCTGCAAATGCTCTAGTTTAGAGACTGTTGCCTCTTAAATATAGGAGAATAATTAGTTTTCCCATGGTTTCTCTAAATGGTCCTTCATTTCTTTTTTGGTTTTGAGGTAATACGATAACTGTCATCACACAGCAAATTGCTTGGTGATGTTTAAGTACTGAAGGAATTAAATTGATATTAATAGCAAATCATGCCTTTTCAGCAACTTAATTTCCTTTCTTTTCATGTGGGCAAAATAATGCATTGCTACTCCTTCGGTTCGAGAATTTTTCCATAGAGTTTTTGCTGAAAGACACTTGAAGAAAATATTCCTGTAATTTATATAAATTGATTTCTTGTATATAAATGCTGCCAAGAAGAATATAATATCATATATCTGATGTGTTACATGTATTATGCGGGTAAGTGGATCAGTAAATCATTTCCTGCAAGTGAGGCATTTGCAATGCACGTTATGAATTTCACGGATCTTTTGTTTCAAAAGTTACATCTTTAACAGTGTGGTAACCTATTATGGAAACCTGAGATCAGTAAAGGAACAAGGTGAATAGATATCCTTGTACAACTATCATAATTTAAGGCTGGACGATCAGCGGTTCAGCTGATAGAGTATTTTACTGAGACGTCGTTAGCTTGTCTTTGTTGGGAAACAAGGTACATGATGTGAATGTCAATCCAAAAAGGTTTGGTAAGTATTACATGAAGGATGGAAGATCCAAATCTACAGGCAAGGTTTGTTATATGGATAGATGAAACACTTGAAGATTTAGTTTAACTTCCAGATGAGTCATTAATTGAGTGGGAAAAAAACAATTAATTAGACAACAAGCAATTTTGAAAATGATAGATTCTAGACGAGTCATTAAGTGGATAACACATAGTTACGGTGTCCCAATTATATGGCACTTTTACCATTTTCGGACACTCCAAAAATGTTTTACCATATTTTATTTTTACCTAATCTTTACAACTTTCAAGAATTCAAATTCATTAAACTATTCATATTATAAACTTAAATGTGATCTTTTTTCTTATCAAACTAACTTTTCGACCTTTACTTTTAAATTTTCTTCCACTATACTTATATATAAGTCAAATTAGTATCTTAAAATCCGGACCCAATCAAAAGCCATCAAATAAAACAGAATGGAGGGAGTAATAGATAATTGGAAAACACTCACTCAAAGTCGATGACAGCAAAAGTTGTCATATAGCTTGAAAATTCAAGCTCTAGTCCTTGTTATTCAAATTTAGCCACCAAATATTATGAGTACCCCTGATATTGTCAACCAGGTTTTTGTTTTTCTTAATGCATGTATTCCATTTACGATCAAAGCTCATGCTGTCCCCCTTATGTTTAAGAAAATTAAGTAGGAATACTGAAGGAAGACATTCTACTTCAATTCATGTCAAAGCCTAGTTTCTCATGGGAAAATCAAGAAAAAAACCTAGAGGGGGTTGCTAATAAAACAAAAGCGCTAGCTCTGCAATAGAACTCAATAGCCAAAGGGCAAATTCCAGAACCAGAAGCAGGTGAATGATTATGATAATATATCTTGTGGCTTGCTATATTTTTTTTCCAAAAAGATGAACAGTATTCCTATGTTTGCATTATGGGAGGCTATCTACGTCACACCCCTTGTGGTGCGGCCCTTCCCAAACCCTGCGTGAACGCGGGATGCCTTGTGCGCCGTGCCGCCATTTTTGATCGTTGTTGTTAATCAAATTCCTTAAAAAGAAATGAACACAATGAGGTCGTAAGTCAATTAGGAAACAAATAATTGAAAGTTTGTCAAACTACTCCCAGTATGGTAGCAGGAGCGATATTGCATGAACAGGGTGACCTCTCCTCCTTTCCTTATTCATGCATCATAAAGATATCATATTATCCATTGATCCTTCTCCTTATTCCTGCCTTCGCCTCCATCTTATACTCTTTCTTTACTATTTAAATCCTTCATTCCGTTACTTACTTGTTAATGTTTCTGCACTTGCTCAGCTAGAAATTACTTTTTCCCTGGCATTTCAGCTATTATCCTACTTCAACCTCTCTTTCATGTATTTTAAGTTCAGAAGCTACCCCTCTAAGCTACAATTTTTATTGTTCTAGGTATTTCATGATTAAACAACCCAGCAGCACTTTTGAGATGCCACTTTTTCCATAGATGGATATTTTCAATTCCATTTGAGTCGGGTGTCAGGATATTGATGCTAAAGTAGAGAAGACCACACACCACTTATTCTTCTCCAGTCACTTGTTTTATTTAGACTTCTTGCATTCTATGTACCTTTTTAAAACTTCTCAAAGATGCTATATCAAGTCTTTTCAAGTGGTACACCGAGGGCCTCGTGGCATCAAGTTACCTAGTTATGATCTCTTACTCATCGGTGTAGGTTCATTGCAAGCTTCACATCACAGCAGTACCTTGACAGTGCTGGGCATTTTCCCAAATAAATTTAAGATAGGATTCAAGTGATATTAGTGAATATGCATAAGGAGCATGCAAGTCGAATTTCGTATATATTTCTTGGAAATATTTGCATATTGTAGAACAATGGCCACCATGCAATGACATTATATTTTTTGAAAACTATACTGAAAAGTGAAGGTTGTAAGATGAGCTGATCTGTGGTTAATGAGATTTCTTTACTTCTAGAAACAATTTGTCTAATGTCAGCTTACATAGCCTACTTAGGTCTTTTATATTACTTTTCGGGGTTTTGGTGGGGGGGGG
>MCJB01030156.1:20172-59148 GCA_002018475.1 Nicotiana obtusifolia | reverse complement strand
GGAGGGGGTGTGAATTCCAGAACCAGAACTGATGAACTGCATGCATATGGTGAATTAAAATCTACATATGATTTAGATTTATTTTGATTTGGCATAAATTAGGTTTTTGAATCTACACGTGCTAAGCTAAAGGAAAAATTTAACTGACAACAGTTCGAAAGATCATTTTAATTATATATTAAATTGAAACTGCAAAAACCAGTAAATTATAGAAGTAACAAAAAGTCAGTAGAATATAATTTATTGGACAGGATAAATCCTCGCTTAGACGGATAGCAGAATATCTTTGAAATTTCATTTTTTTCAGGAGAACATCGTGTAGCAAAGGACAAAGAATAATACAAAGTATAATAATTGACTAGATCTGTTATAGATCCAAATTTGAATTAAAATATTCCAAGCCAATAAAACAATGCATCTATGATTCCTTTTTGTGTGTGTCATTTAACAATGTGAATAATCCTTGACAACTAATTAACATAGCAGCAATGATTAAGTGGAAGAAGCATGCATCACCCTATCCAATTTTGGAAATAAACCTTTACCACAATAGCATATGAGTTGTCTGCGGTTTGGTCCGATGAGGACTACCTACCCTCATTAATTGTTGGGTTAATTCTTCTTTTCTTTACAGCCATTTGATATCCAAATTCTAGTACTCATGTTAAAACTTGATTAACGCACAGATCATTGAGGTTCTGTCTAAGATTATTGTGAGGCTGTTGAGAGAAAAGTAAAAGCTTCTAGGTCTCCATTCGAATAAACTGAGAATGAAAAAAAAAGGGTGTCTATACATTACTAGTTTCTCTTACCCGACGGAATGGGCCGCTCCAATATTTATAATAATCCCAACTAACTACAATGTAACTAAATAAATACCAGGTGGGCTTCTGGACCCAATAGTAAAAGAAGGAAGAGGAAAGAAGAGAAAGAAGCCCAAGTGGCTAACTAACAGCATTTGGTTCTATCTCAACAACTTACGGCCGATTAATTTAGATTAGCGCCGGATAAACTCATTGACGCGGTAAAGCGTACCTACATATATGGCCTTGCATTAAGCATTTTAAGCTTGAAATTGAAAGAAAAGTTTAAGGAATTTTTTCGTTTCTATACAATATTTGAAATTTATTTATCAAAATTATTCTAATGTTGTATATTATCCGCCTTAAATAATGATTACTCACAAATTATATACATTCCACCTTAAAAAGCTCCCAATCCATTATTAGTGCCTTCAATCAAGGAACTTAATTATCCTGGCGGTAACGGATGACAGTAATCTCAATTATCTTGCTTAGAAACAGATATTTCGCTGCTTCAAGCCCCTTTCCAAATCCCAATGTAAAAAGAGTAAAAATTCCTCCAAGTTATTTCTGGAAATACCCTTTCCAGAGTTAGTTCTTTCGGGTACCACAATGGATGAATCAGAACCCTAAGTATAAGAAATATCTCCTCCTTCATATTCTTAGGTTCAGAATTAACTGCAAAAATTGAAAAGAAATGAGATACAAAAAAAATTCAAAAAAATTTTCGTAAACTGAAAAGAGGATTTCCACTATATGACATGAATATGTACTAAAGATATGAAGTCTTCATCACCTATCAACGTGCTTGCATTCCATAAATAGCACGATAATGTAGCTCTTTTAGTTTCTTCTGTCGGGAAAAATAATACTACGAGACACTTCCAAATTTCAAATTATAGCAACACGCCTTAAACACACAGTCCGCCAATCAAAAGATGCATTGTTCAATGTCAAATATAATCTTATTAGTGCCCAGTTAAATATGTGGTACATCAACATACAAATTAAAAATAAATCTTATACAAATTTAATGTAAATTTTGAACATCTACAAGAATATACATAGTAAAAATGAATTTCATACAACTAATTATATATTATACAACTTAGTTACAACTTATCTATAATTTGTATACATTATTTCTACCCAGTTAAATACAACTACAATATCATACAACTTAAATACAATTTTTATACAAATCTTATACAATATGTCTTTTGTAAATTTTGTATATGATTTATATATATTTTGTATGTGATGTGTGCTTCTTCCTCTCTAAAAGTCTAATCAAAACTTATTCTCTTAATACAATTTTGATACATATCCATAACTTATATAAAAAGATATCACTGATAAATTAACTATAAATTTTATACAATGATTCATACATTATACAACTATTTTTCAACTTTCATACAACATTCAAATAAAATATATATATATATATATATATATATATATATATATATATATATATATATATATATATGTATATAACTACAATAGAGTACAATTTACATACAATTATAATACAACTTTACTATAATTTCATAAGTATATTGTATGTCATGTCTTATTCTTCTTCTTCTTCTTGGAGTTTCAATCTGAAATTCAGCCAAAATCAAGTCTAATGTTCACCAATACACCCTCAAAATTGAGATATAAACTCCAAACAATATTCTCAATTGTTTGCAACAACACCCAATCCAAACAAATAATGATTTTTGAATACCCAAATTCGATTTCAAAGCTTCAAAGTTTTTTAATGGTCGACAATGGTGGAGAGTCAAACACCTTCAAAATTTATTGATTGACAATTTCAATTTGAACACCAATTGTGCAACATGAAAGAAAATTGCGAAGTTAAAACGATTGAGATCCATTGATGAATTCCATTAAAACTCTATACAACAAGAAAGCATAAAAAAAAAAATAGAAAACATCAAATGAAGAAAAATTGGAAGAAAAACATAGAGGAGAGTAGAGAGACAAAAAGAGAGACAGAGACAAAGAGAGAAAGAGACGGAGAGAGAGAGTGGGCAAGTATAAAGGGATAGGGAAATAACTGATATTCCTTATTCAATTCATAATTATTTGTATATAATTGGTAAATTGTATATGACCAGTAATTAAAGTGAAATTTGAATATGAAAGGTAATAAGGATTCAAATAGTATATAGGAAAGTAAAAAATAAAAATGTTGTCCGCGAGAATTATATCAAGATTTTATATAGAGAACAGATTAGCTATTAGGATCCTAATCTCACTAGCATTACTCAAATTATCATTATCTTATATGAGACTTTAACAGCAAAAAAGATTCTTTCGGTTGTATTTGATTATAACACAATTCTACAACAAACTGAATAGTTTTAGGCTACCCGATATCTCCAAGTATTGAAAGTAAAGGAATGAAAATAGGAAAAATTATATTGTATTGTCGATCTAAAAAATAATAGTTGGTAAAACATATATTTTTTTATATATTAATATATAATATACATTTTTTATTCGTAACTAATATATATTTTATGTATTTAACTAATAAATATAATTATTTTTTGCTAATCGACCGAATATATAACTTAACCATGAAAATATCCATTGATTGATCAAGCATTCCAAGTTGTACTAGGAGTATTAGTTTTACATGCTACAGAAATAAACCCCTAGTCATTTTGTAGTCCTCAGTAACCAGCAGATGCCCAAGATCTCAGTCACCCTGATAAGTTGTCCACTTGTCCAAGTCCTTTTTCTATAAATATAAAAGATATAATAAGCTGTCTAGTGTTTTAATAAGGAATACGTAAATATGCCAGATTAATCACCAGCGACATTGAACCAAACTAACTACCCAAATCTTGTTAAAACCTTAATGTTGAAAACCCAATAAAGCGTGGATTCCTTCTGGAAGCTTAATCAACAAACCAAAAGTGCAATGTCAATTAAATGATGCATTCAAGAGAAGGTTGTTGGAGAAAGACAACCAAATATTTGATTGAAGAAGATACAAAAGAATAGGGACGCCTCAATAAATATGGTGGCCTAAAGCAAAACTTTAAAGAGAGGTCTTAACCTTTTTGCTAGAAAAAAAAAAAAAAAAAGAACTTCATATATATATAATTTCATTTGAAATTTATTTTTCTAACTTTTTTACGTGCAAAGTTATTAATAATTTTTATAATCGTTTTTTTCTAATAATTTTTTTTTGAAATTCTAAAATATCTAATCCATTTAATCTCTCTTGGGACATACTTTCTAATTTAGGACTTTTAATTTTATTGTTCGTTAAAATTTTATCAAGGGCTCTTTTTGGGATTATATTAAAGTTTCAATCTTTTTTTTGAATTATGAATAATCAAATTCTTTCTCAATTTATCGTCTAGAGACTAATTTCCAAAAAGACTATTCCTTTTCTCAATTTATACTCAAAGGTTCAACATTTTTTTAACTATGAAAAATTGTACTTTTTAATTTAAAACACTAAATATTATTTTTAAAACACAATAACATATAGAGTTATTAGGAAAATTTGGGGGCCCAAAAAAATAAGGGGCCTTAAGCAGCTGCTTTAGCAGCTTTTACCCTTGGGCCGGCACTGCAAAAGAATTTAACTTAACACACTGAATTTTAACCTGTTTTAGTAGGTTACTACCTAATTTCCAAGTTACTAATTATACTCGTTATGGACAATTACCTATAGTCAAAGACGAATGGCTTCAACGTTTCAAATTAATAAATTCAGTCTCGTAAGATTCTTAGCATTGAACTCTTTCTACTTTTAACATTATGGATTCAAATTTAATATTTTTAAATTTTAATAAATTTCATATAGAAATCTATGTTCCACATAAAAAATACTTGGTTCGAATGAACCTCATACCTGTATGTTCATATATCCCCTGCTTGTAGTTATCTTTTAAATGACTTGATAGTATTGAAACTCTCAGTAATCTCTTTGTAGATGTAACCATTAAGTCCACAAAGAATTTAAATCCCCTTGGATGAAGTATCTAGCAAGTCATCTGATCACTGAAAGAGCCACAGCAACTCAGATTGTTGCAAGACTCAAATGCAAAACCCAGGGAAAATTTAGAGGACATAAGCAGATCTTGTTGCCAAAATGCAACGTCCAACAAAGTCCAAATGATGCAGAATTCAACGGCAAGCATGTAGCTAGTAGACACAAACTCAGGATTGATGTGAATGCGATACAAAATTCAGAGTCTATAAGAAATAAGAAGCTTTCTTATAAGCTATAACAGGAAGAACAATCATTAACAAATAGGCTAAAAGATATGGCTGAACGTTTTATTGGAGCTTCCGAGATGCCACTTCTAGACTAGACATGCGCAAAGCGCGATATTACTTCCGCTGATATCATTAGGCACCGCAATCTCCTTTCTGCTGTCCCACAGTGAAAATTCTGTGCTTTTGCATTCTGTTAAGCATGCGAGTGACAATCTTTCTCGGGGTAGGAATCAATATCTAGACTATACTTCTCATAATGATAAACAAATTCAAGATCCACGTAGTATTTCTGATAAGAAAACAAGGATAAGAAACATCAATGAGCTCCATTCACTTCTAGTCTTGCTAAAGTAAGGCCATGATTTGAAAATCAATCCCCTTCCACATAATTCAAGAACAATTAATAGATGATCCAGAATTTCACGCCTAACTGTGACAAGTTGTTTATACACTCCTTTTCCAGATAATACAAAGTTGAAAGACTGAAAAAAAAATAACTTTGAGCTATCAAATCTATAAAGGATACAGAAAACTGGAATAGATAAGATGGAATACAACTAATTTTTCAATCAGCTGCTCTGTTATCTCATCTCACTTAAATGACAACTGTTTTTTGCACTGAAAATGGGCAGGAATATCCGTGAGCTGACATAACTCTCTTGGTAATCAACATCATTCTTCAATGCATATAATGATAAGCGTAAAGAGCATGAAAAATAGCTATATGGATTGATGCAAATGTAGAGCGAGATTATGAGATTCCATACAACTTGGTACTGGGTTGAGAAACTTCGAGCTTAGCCTCTCATGCCTTCCTCTCAACCATGAAGGTGTTCATAATTCCACTTCAGAGGCAGCAGAGTTTTTGCATAGAAGAGAATCATATACAGTGGAATCGAGACGATTAATCTTCTTCATAATCTCGCAGAATTTCTTAACTCTGACAGGGTCATTATTATCTTCGAAGTATGCAAGAAACATCTTGATGGTTTCATCCACAGGGAACCAACAACGTTTCTCAGGATTTGCCTTGCTGGCACCCATCTCCAAATACTTCAGTGCCAAATCTATCTGAGTATTTTTTATATAGTAATTTGTGAATGCACCAAAAGTCCTTAAGTTGGGTTCAACACCTTGTTTCAACACATTCTCATAAACTGAATTTGCTTCTTCAATCATATTTCTCTTGAGATAGGACTCTATCATCACATTTGAAATTCTGACTTCATGTCTACAGCCTGAGTCCCATTCTCTAAAACACTTCTCAAGGTTTTCCAAATCCCCTACTTTGGATAAAGCCACAAGCACGATGAGATAGCTCACCTTACTGGGAGTTGGAACAACAGACTTCAATGATTCCCATGCGCGATTGACTCCTGATGAATTAGATGTTTTTTGATACAACGTGATTAGGGTGTGGAATGCCTCACGGTCATTTATATCTTCTAATTTCTCCATCTTTTGAAGAATATCATTCCCCTTATCAAGGTCTCCGTTATTGATATACATGCCAGCTAGGTTTCCATACGTGAACCAGTCCAACTTTACCTGATTCTTTTCCATCTTTTCAAGAACATCCTCAACTGATACTATATCCTTTACTGAAACATAACTGGTCATCAACTGATTATAGGTATACAAGTCGGCTGCAATATTTCTCTGCTCCATTTCTTGAACCAGTGGAGGGACTTTTTCAGGCTGGCCATTGCTTAAATAAAGAGATATCACATTGTTATAATTTAAGGTAGATGCAAAATTGAGCTCTTTCATCTTCTCAAAAAGCTTCAAAGCTTTATCCAACTTTTTCTGCTTGCAATAACACCAGAGAAGTGCTCCATAGGTTTTACTAGTTTTTTCAGATTCTTGCAGGTTGTCAAAATACTTTTCGGCTGAATCTGTGCCCTCTGTCTTCGCCAGAAGGTCTATCCGTATTGCACGGTCGGCATCGCTGATCGTGATTTTGCTGATTTCCATCCATTTAGACAGCTGCATTTGGAAGTTTAATGATATAACAACTTGTCAAAGACGGAAGTAGCGACTTATGTAATTTAAGGGGAAAGAAAAGGAGATCAATCCAGATAAGACTATCTATGAAACAGAACTTGAATTGCAGCAGTCACTGGAATATATATAGCAGACAAAGTCTCAGAAATAGGACTAACACTGACCAAACAAATCTTTTGCTGTGATTATCGTATAACTGTTTGCCCAATGTAAGCACAGGCATTCATAATTAACTGATCAAGATCGAGACACCAATAGAAAAAAGGATAATACAACTATAGCTTATGTGTCAACTCAAGTCCGGATTATGACGCATAAACCATATAGCTTATAAGTATAGCTGCTCTTCCCTTATCGATCATTGTAATATGTCAATTGTATTCATATTTGTGGAAGGCAATAAGCAAACAAGCAACTAATTGCAAATGTGATGAATGTTTGATAAAAGCAGTAAAAGGGTCATGTCTTTCCACTCTGAATCTCAAACAAATAAAAGCAGTGAAAAATAAGAAAAGCATTTATATTATGAGTGTTAAATGTTCGCGTAAAACTCAAATGGGTGTATTTGGCACGACCAAAATTTTTTTTAATTAATAAGTCATTTTCAGTGTTTGGCTACTAGAAAATAAAACGACGACACCTTAATCCTAAACAAGTTGGGATCGATTATATGAATTCTCACTAACCATGTTAGTTCCATTTAAGCACATACTCTCAATTGTGAGTGGTTACAAGAAAATTAAAGGATTTAGTTGACTTTTCTCACTTATGGGGGAAGTCATTTTTCCTTACAACTTTCCCAGCTCTTTTGTCTTACTTCATATCACTTGCTCCAAACAACACTTGGACATTATTACCAATCTTTAATACGCAAGAGTTTCATCAAAACACTATCCAATTTGCTGACATTATTATCAATATTTAATAACAAAAAATATTTTGAAAAATATTTTTCACCACCACCAAATACTAGCATTTCCGTGGGAAAATGTGAACTTTATCATGAGATGCAGAGTCCAATCAGCTACCGTGCAAAAGGGAACTAATAATATAATCGATAATACTACTCCTTCCGTCGCAATTTATGTGGCAGTATTTAACTGTGCACACGCAGTTGAAAGAAAGAAACACATTTGGAACTTGTCATCTAAAACAAGTTATATAAGCATTTCTGCAGTGTGCTCGCTTGAATAATAACCAAAAAAACATAGATAAATGAGTAGAAGAAAAATAGATACCTGAAGGGCAAGATCAAACCTATTGCTTCTACGGAGATGGCTGAGGCAGTCGATAATCTCTACCTTTCTTAACGGTTTCCCTTCGTTATGCAATTTATTTAGAGCATCTTTGAAGTTGGTTTTATTCGGGTCTGCTCTGTTCATAAGGTCCGACAATCTCCGGCGACCGGCGTTTCTTCGGTTGTTTTGAGTGACGGCCGGCGTTGATACCGTCGCCGTCTCCGCTGCCACCTCCATTTCTGTAGAGAACCATCGGCGACACGTCGTCGTTGGTCGAAGAAGCCTCAAACAGGTAGCTCTGCTCATCATTTTTCTGGTACTCTTAAGTTGCAGTGAGTGAAGCAGAGAGGGTTTAACTAGGGCTTTACAAGAAAGAAAATTTTAATTTGACAGGTACGACGTCGTTTTGGGAACAAACTTCCTAGCTTTTAACCTAGCTAATACAAAAATCAACCAAAATGATAATTGTGGTACAGTTACGTAAAAGTAACCAATAAGTAAGTTATAAGTTGTAACTTATAGGCAAAACGGCCTCGTAAACTTGCATCTTATTTCCATCCCGATAAACAAACATTTATCTTTCTCGTTTAAATACCTCAACCTAATAAATCCCTTTGTAAGTGCATAATAAATTTACAATCTTGACAATCCAATCAGCAAAAGATCAACTAAAACGCTACACGTCAATTTGGTCTTTTGTTGATTGGATTGCTACATTTGTGAATTTGTAATGTAGCGGTTTATTAATTCCCTAATAAATAAGTTAGGATGTTAAAATGGGAACAATGAAAATTTATTTACCAGGATAAAAAAAATAGGTGAAAATTTAAGTGGCTACGAGGCTATTTTGACTAACTTATAAGCACTATGAGCTTTACAAATTTTCAAATAAAACACAAGTCTACTAGATAATTTGACTTTTCAGAGGATATTAGCTTAAAAATTGCACTGTTTCAACATCAAAATGTACAAAATTACCACAGTAGGTGATTTGCTAATTTTTTCTATTCTCTTTGATTTAATTTAACTCATGTATAGGGTAAAATCAGTTCATATTAAATACTTGAATAACAGAATGACACGTGGAATCGGGCACAGACAGAAGAGGAAGCAAATGGAAGTCAGGACCGAAGGCAACAACTTCGGTTGACATCGGGTAGACCCCGAAGGGAACATTATCAACGAGCACAAACAAATATTTTCACTAGATGACATTCAATGAAAAATATTACTCAGCATTAAATACACATCCCTTACAGAGAAATTTGGCATTCATAGTCTGTCGTTGCATATTCATCAATGACCCTCATTATTATCATTTAAGAAGGGGTTGATCCTGGGACCTTGTTCCTTAGGTTTAGCTATAGATAGTGACTTCAACAACCATTGTAACCCATAAAATTTCTGACAAACTTATGTTACACATTATTTCAAGCTAAATAATACTTTATTTTATGTCTTACGATATTTTTATTGTTGCCTTCGGAAGCCCTGCACTTGGAACCAAGTTGTCTGCCATTTTATATCGATTTAATTGCTAAGTCTTGTATTTTATTTAGTTTATTTATCAATTTGGGGATCAAATCGATTCGCTTGTCTATAAACCACGCTATAAATTCAACTGTACCATTTTATGAGTAAACAGTTTGGCGCCCACCGTGAGGCTTAGACAGTTACGTAATTGAGTTGATCCTTGCATCTATTACTAATCTGTTTGATTCTTTGTTTCTTAGCAAACATCGTAAAAGGCAGCTGACAATAACAACATCGCACACAAAGTTGAGGCCTAAGAAAATCCGCGTCAACACGAGGATCATATCAGCGACACTCTCAACGAGGAGGACATAGCCACGCTGGTTAATGGCGGGGGCTGGGGGTGATATCCACGACACGAGCGTGAGGCGACTCCTGATGATGCCGAAGACAAGCACGTTGCAGAAACAGTGAGGATCTTGAGAGAACAACAAAAGGTCATCATGGGTCATCTCTCACGGCAAGACCAAGCCATGACAGAATTAAGGCCAGCATTGTCGGGTGCTTCCAAAAATGCGAATGGAAGAGGTCTAGTTGCTCCTGGTGCTCCCACGAATCAAACAGCCCAAAGGGTTGATAACAACATCTCAAGGGGTGAGGTCGGCTTCGACGGGGCCGAGGGAATCGCCAGCAGATTTGGTAATAGCAGCAGCAATGATCCCTTCAAAACCGAGCTCATGCGGTTTATGAGGGAAATAAATGCCCCAATGGACCAGATTCCAGACGCACCGCCAGTGTTGAAGGGACCGGACTCAAAGAAATACACCTAATTGTCGTTCAAATCGAGCGCAACACCTGAGTTAATTCCGAAGCGGTTCAAAATGCCGGATGTACCAAAATATGATTGGACTTCGGACCCTGATGAGAACATCACCATCTATACAACGGCGGTAAAAGGAAACAACTTGGCTCCACACGAGATTGAGTCGGTCCTGCTGAAGAAATTCAGAGAAACGCTCATGAAGGGGGCCGTGACATGGTACTGTCTCTTACCTCGAACACTCAATAAATTCCTTCGAGATGCTCACAGACTCCTTCCTCAAGGCCCATGCCGGGGACAAGAAGGTACATGTCCGAAAGGTGGACACATTCACAATTGCGCAAGAAGAGTCTGAATTGCTGCGCGAGTTCGTGACCAGGTTTCAGAAAGAAATGATGCTGCTACTGGTCGTACCAGATGAATGGGTAGCCGTAGCATTTACTAAAAGGATAAACCCAAGGAGCTCCGACGCCTCCCGGAAATGAAAAGAAAGCTTGCTCGAGTTCCAGGAAACTACATGGGCACATGTCCATAATTACGAGTCAAAGATAAGAATAGAAGATGAGCAGCTCGG
The DNA here is from genome assembly GCA_002018475.1 of Nicotiana obtusifolia. Taxonomy (NCBI): domain Eukaryota; kingdom Viridiplantae; phylum Streptophyta; class Magnoliopsida; order Solanales; family Solanaceae; genus Nicotiana; species Nicotiana obtusifolia. The sequence continues at coordinate 47,982 of MCJB01030156.1, read as the reverse complement.
ATTTCCAGCTTCAAACAAGGGTCGGTATCGAGAAAAGAACAGGGATAAGTCAAATGATGATTTTGATGCAGATCGACAATCTTCTAAGGTTCGATTTTAGCCCTACAAAAGGGCCTAAGGACGGGGCAGAGGGTTCCGGTATGCGGATAGATTCGCTCCCGATAGAAAAATCGACTGCGGCCGGAATAGCAGGTCGTTACAAGATAAAAAGGTATCGGGCTCCCAAGATTCCACCTATCTCAGGCTGTCCGAGTACAATTTCAATGTCAGCATAGTGGAGCTGGTATCAGTGATAAGGAACATCAAGAAAGCACGGTTCCCGAGGATAATGAGATCCGATCCCATCCAGAGGGATCCTAATCTATGGTGTGAGTATCATGGGACTAACGCCCACCGAATTGGAGATTGCCGACATCTCCACGAGGAGGTGGCAACGTTGTTGAAAAATGGCCATATCAGAGAGTTCTTAAGTGATCGGGCCAAGAAGAATTATGGCCGTAGCCGAGACAACGCAAAGCCCTCGAAGATAGGAGAAGACCCCTCCGACTAACTATCAACATGATTTTTGGGGGAAGTGAGATTAACGGTGTAACCTTCTCGGCAGCAAAAAAGACAAAAATATCGGTGACTCATAGTAAGAGACTCCGGGAAGTCATCGAGGACGACATTTCCTTCACAGAAAAGGACGTCTATGGACTTCTATTGCCTTACAACGATGCCCTGGTAATTTCTCTTAATGTTCTATATTTTAAAACTAAACGTGTTTTGGTAGACCCAGGAAGTTCAGCCAACATCATTCAGTGGAGAGTGTTAGAGCAAGCCAAGCTAACCGAAAGCATTATTCCAGCAAAAAACTCCTCGTCGGGTTCAACTTGGCAAGTGTGACCACCCCAGGGGAGATCTTGCAGCCCATGAATGCTGAAGGGGTCATGAAGACTATCCTGTTTGAAGTAGTAGATGGCAACATGGGCTACAACAGCATTCTTGGCAGACCATGGTTACACGAGATGAAGGGCGTGCCATAAATATATCACCAACTTCTGAAATTCCCAACTCCAGAAAGAATCAAGCAAATAAGAGGAGATCAACCGGTGGCAAGGGAAATGAACGCAGTCTTGGTTTCTAGCAATAAAGGGAAGGAACACGCGACATAGCAATTACAGGAACTGATGCCCGCTCCCGAATCAAACGAAGCGACAAAGGGGAGGAGTTGTCGGAATCCTACCAGGTACCGAGGTATTTCTAGGTATTGGAAGAGATGGACGTGACCAAATCCACGGCGGAGAACTGGAATAAGTGTTTTTGTTTGAAAAGTTTCTAGAGAGGAAGTTCCACTTGGGGATAGGACTGAACCTTGAGCTTAGGTCAGGATTTATATAATTTCTTAAAACTAACGTTGATTGTTTTGCATGGTCGCACGCGGATATGACAGGTATCCCGTTAGAGGTGATCGTGCATAAGCTAATCCTGGACCCCAGCATCCCACTGGTAACGCAAAAGAACTATCCAATTGCTGATGTCTGAAACAGGTTTGTTAAAGAAGAGGTAACTCGCTCAATATTGATTCAATCCGGGAGGTAAAGTATCCCCGACTGCTAGCTAACGTAGTAGTAGTTCCAAAAAAGAATAATAAATTTCGTATGTGCGTAGATTATAAGGATATGAATAAGGCGTGCCCAAAAGACTCATTCTCATTGCCAAACATTGATCAAATGATTGATGCAACATCCGAATACGAGTTGATGAGTTTCCTCGATGCCTATTCCAATTACCAAATCAAGATGAACCCGGAGGATCAAGAGAAAACTTTGTTCATAACAAACTTTGTCACATATTGCTACAATGTGATGTCCTTCGGGCTTAAAAACGCCATAGCCACTTATCAGAGGCTCGTGAATAAAATGTTCGGAAAGCAAATAGGGAAAACAATAGAAGTTTACATAGATGATATGTTGGTTAAGTCCTTGAATGCAGGTGACCATTTGAAAAACCTCCAAAAAATCCTTGACATCCTAAGAAAGCTCAACATAAAGCTCAACTCCAAAAGAGTGATTTTGGAGCTCGGTAAATTCCTCGGGTTCCTGGTGTCACAAGGGGGGATCGAAGTCAATCCCCACAAGATTAAAGCCATCGAGGACATTACAGACTAGCTGACAAATGTGAAAGAAATCCAAAGACTAACTGGAAGACTAGACGATCTAAGCAGGTTCATTTCTCGATCTTCAGAAAAATGCCATCACTTCTTCTCACTTCTGAAGAAGAACAACAACTTCAAGTAGACTCCATAATGCCAACATGCTCTAAAAGACCTGAAACGGTATCTATCAAACCCTCCGTTACTATCCAAACCGGAGGAAGGCAAATAGTTGCTAATATACTTAGCGGTCTCAGAGGACGGGGTAAGTGTCATTCTAGTCTGGGAAGACAAAGGTATGCAATCTTCTATCTATTATGTTAGTAGAATTATATCGGGGGCGGAAACGCGTTATCCACACCTCGAAAAACTAGCTTTAGCTCTCTTAGTCGCCGCTCAAAAGCTTAGGCCTTATTTTCAACCGATAGCGGTGGTGACAACTTTTCCCTTGCTGAATATCCTTCACAAACCTAAATTTTCAAGTCGACTGGCCAAACGGGCAGTCAAAATTAGTGAATTCGATATCAAATACAAACCTAAGATTGCGATCAAATCACAAGCTTTGGCTGACTTCGTGGCCGATTTCAGTCCTGGGCTGCCGCCTATGGCCACAAAGGAAGAGGTGATGGTGTCGGAAACGACATCAGGAGTTTGGACCTTGTTCACGGGTGGAGCTTCCAACGTGAAAGGGTCCGGGCATGGGGTAGTCTTAATCACGCCCTGGGGAGAAGTCCTGAGGCAGGCTATAAAAACCGCTCCCTTGACTAACAATGAAGCCGAGTATAAGGCTTTGATTGCAGGACTTGAACTGGCCGGGGGACTAGACTCCGAAGTCATCGAAATCAAATACGACTCCCAACTGGTGGTAAATCAAGTGTATGGAATCATTGACATCAAGAAGGAACATATGCAACAATATGTGGTAAAAGTTTCAAACTCTACTTGCACAATTCAAGGAATGGTCAATTACTCATATCCCGAGAGAGGAAAATGCGAAAATAAATGCATTGGCCAACCTGCGCTCGTCCACGGAAACGAAGGGATCATATTTCGGTACAGTCATACAACTTATGCACTCGGTACTGGACGTGGATGGTTATTTTAAAGTAAATACAACCAACTTGGTTTGGGACTGGAGAAATGAAATCGTCGACTATCTTGAGCATAGCAAGTTGCTCAAAGACCCAAAGGCATCCTGGGCACTCCGCACCAAAGCAGCTCGTTATAGCTTCTGGGGAGGACAGTTATACGGAAGGTCATTCCAAGGCCCGTCGGCCCAATGCTTAGGCGCCTCCGAAACTAATTACGTGATATAAGAGGTTCACAAAGGAATTTGTGGAAATCATTCAGCTGCAGACTCGTTGGTGTTAAAATTAGTTAGGGCAGGATATTATTGGCCCAGATGGAATAAGACGCTAAGGCATTCATCTAGAATTGTGACAAGTGTCAACGCCATGCGTCGTTAGTACACCGATCGGCAGAACTACAACACTCGGTATTATCCCCATGGCGTTTCGTAAAATAGGGGATGAATATAGTTGGATCGCTGCTACGAGCTCTCGAGAAGGTAAGATTTCTCTTAATATTTACTGATATTTCATAAAGTGGGTTGAAGCACGTCCTTACCAGGAAATCGGCGAGCGCGAAGTGGTCGATTTTCTGTGGGAGAACATAATTTTCCGGTTCGTAATATCGAAGGAGATCATCTGCCGGGCCACAGTTCATAGGCACAAAGGTTACAAAATTCCTTGAAGACATGAAAATCAGAAAATCACATCTTCGCCATACCACCCAAGTGCAAATGGTCAATGGAATCAACAAATTAGGTGATTATTCAAAACCTCAAAAACACATTGGAAGCAGCCAAAGGTAAGTGGCCCGAAGAATTACCGGGAGTGTTATGGACATACCGGATAACGGCCAAGTCAAGCACGGGAGAGACGCCTTTCTCTCTCGTATACAGAGTAGAAGCTCTAATTCCGATGGAAGTAGGAGAACCAATCTTGAGGTACTTCCGGGGCGGACGAAGAAACAAACAAGCTTTGCTAGTCAAATTAAAGGTGCTTGACAAACGCAGAGACTTAGCGGACATAAGGATGGTGGACCAAAAATAAAGAATGGAAAGGTATTATAATCAAAGGTCCAATCTATGCTATTTCAAAGTGGGAGATTTGGTTTTAAGAAAGGTGATTCAAAACATCCGAGAGCTCAGCGCATGAAAGTTGGGTCCGACATGGGAAGGCCCTTATCGGATTCAGTTGTCACCGGAAAAAGGATCATATGAACTAGAAAACCAAGATAGACTCAAATTGCTGAGCAAATGGAACGTGACTCACCTCAAAAGGTATTATTGCTGATGAGTACCGCTTATACTAAAAGTATGTGATGCACTCTTTTTCCTTTCGTCCAGTTTTTGTCCCAAATGGTTTTTTCTGGCAAGGTTTTTAACAAGGTACAACAAGCATACTACGAAGGAAATGTCATCGGCAAAAATAAGACCTGTAAATTACAAGGCATGAAACGACAAGTCACTGCGGGATGGTTAGATAGTATTTGGCTCGACAGCGAAGTTCCTAATGGGAAATGAAGCTTGCTATCAGACCAAAGGCTATTCAACCATTCATGAGTGCTCCTTCCCTACAAGCCACTGGGTGTTGTTAGATAATCTTTGGCTCGGAAGCGAAGATCCTAACGGGAAACGAAGCTTGCTATCAGACCAAAGATTATCTAACCATTCATTAGTAGAATCCTCAAAGGAGCAATACTTCTAGTGTTCCAATTGGCATCCTTCTCATTCGAACACTGGTGGGAATGATATGAGAATAAGGCAATCTGATTGCCTCAAAAACCGGGACTACAAAATCCGAGAACAAAAATATCTCGTCGGGACAGGGGACTGCACAGCCAGCCCCATAGAAACAAGTTGTACAAATTAGCCACAAGTAATAGCAACTCCTTTTCTTTCAGCAAAACAAATTCTTATGTCCTTTTGAAGATAAAAGGAATAAAATAATAATCTTTTATTTTTATCTTGTTTCTTATCCAAACGATGAATCGATTTTATCATCTGAAAATTAATCAAGTACTCAAATGCTAGTGCGAAATGAATGGGAGACGTCCTCTTCAAGAGCACATGTAAATATAAGAGAGCCCTCTCTTATGAAACCCCCACAGTAAAGGTTGGCATCGGAAGAGTTTATGCCCGGAACCCGAATGTTATCGGGGGAAAATACACCCGAAATCTTGCATAATTCAACACAAAAAAGTAAACTTTGCACAATGCTTAAACAAAAAGCACTTTTATTTATCAAACATGCCAAGCAACACAAGTACAAAAATATAAAAAGAAAACAACAAAGAAAAATAAAGCAAAAAACTAAACTATATCGCCCCCGGAACTCGGGGAAGAGAAGCATAGGTGCCCTCGCGAGAAATAAGTGGATATGCCGTCGGCTCGGGATCTTGGCCTTTATCATTATTCTCCTCAAGTTTCTCCTCGGTTCCTGAGAACTTGGAACCATAATCGGAAGAGTCAGTTGCATGGGGATGAGCCGGGAGGCGTCTTCGAGCGATTGACTCCAGCTCTTGGGCCTTAGAGATTTCATCGTCAATATCAATGATGCTCGCTTTGGCCTCATCCAAGGTTCTTCTCCTCATGCTATATATATGTGTTTTTCCGATGATGAGGGAATCTACCTAGCGCTGAAGTTCCGATTTGAGCCTATCGACCTGGTCGGAAGGCCATCACGCTCAGATCTCGTGGAACTAAGCTAAGATCAAGATCACGAATATTGGTTGTGTGAACCTTATTATGATCCATGATCCTTTTATACCTATCCTCTATTTGGGCATGCTTCTCCTCCGCAGCAACTACCCCCGCAGTCTTGGAACTCAAGACTGCCTCCAAGTTATTTACTCGCTTAGTGGAGGCAGCCTTGCACTCGGCAGCAGCAAGCACGACATCTTGGACTTCAGACCACTTAACCTTAGCTTCTTAGAATTGAACTTTTAATTGAGAAGCTTCTTGGCTAAGGGTTACCACCTCCTGCTCGCTAAGTTACAGCCGATCCTCGAGATCACTCGCTACGACGGCCTCCGGTTCTAATAGCGGGAGGCGCGTGACGATTTGATCCATCTCGGACAACAATTGATCTCTTTCAAACTTAAGCTTTTATTTATCGAGAATCAATTTCTGAAGGCCCTCGGAAGCCTGGAACTCGGCCTGCAAAGTAAAACCTAAGTTAGAAACTATGTCATAGCAAGTCAAAAGAAACAAGTAGTAAAGAGAACAAGTACAATATCGTTGCTGCGTTGTGCAGGGCATTATTTATCATACACTCCCCAGAAAGAGAGTGTATTTTCTTCTTATCTTTCTATGAAGCCAGCGGCTTCAGGTAATTGGCGAGTTTCACCGTCCGTGACAGCACATGACACTTAGCAGATACCGAGAGAGAGATACTCCTCCTCTTCTAGGGATCTGCAAAAAGGGTGAATAGTTGTGCCCCAAATTCCCATGGTTCGGGAACTGGAGAGGAGGGACATCCTCTTATCGGGTGTCTGCGCCCCGTGGGGATAATGTAGTAGTTACTGGTGATGAAGGTATGTCCGGCGTGGAAGGAGATGAAGGTGATGGTGTTGTGGCATGGGAAACAGTTGTGGCGAAGGCAGTGTTGGTTGTTGGTTGCTCACCAACCAAAGACGGAAAAGGCCCAGTACTCAGCCTCATAGTACCGGGAGCAGTAACTGGGACTTAAAAGGGTGAATTGGTATTTTCCACCAAGTCAAACTCTTCCCAAAGCGCTTAGGCACCATCCCCGGTTGGGGTTATAAGCTCTTCAGATTGAGCATTCTGTTGAGCTGATGAAGGTCGTTGTCTCCTTTATAGGAAAGCCCCTTCATCACTGGCTTCCCCATCATCGTCGATAACCACAGTGGATGCGGCTGGCTCAGGTGTGGCTTTTTTCACTTTCTTATTCTTGCCCTTGGCCGAAGAAGAACACCGCCATTTTGGTTGCTTGTCCTCCGGCCGGGGACTCCAAGAAGAGGCACTTACACCGGATGCAGATCCGATGGGGCTTGTTCGAGTGAGAGCCTCCTTCAGCAACCTCGCAGCCTCCACGAGATCAACCAAAACATCCTCCTTAGGGATGGTAACAGAGCCCTGCGAGAGACCTAAATCCAACAAAAAGAGAGGTTAACCAATTTTCTTAGGCACAAAAATGAAATGAGGGCAAAATCAGTTTTACGAGTCAACTTACCATGATTCTCTGCCCTCCATCTGTATTTGGGGGCTAACTCTTTCCACCAGCAGGTCTCGGACATGGTGATGTCCAGATACTTTTGAACCCACCGGTCCAAGCCTTCAACCCTTGATAGTGTCTACCGAGTTGCAGAAATAATAATAGAAGAAGGATCAGCAACGACATGAAACAACCTTTTTTCAGAAAAATAAAAAGAGATAGTCTTTGAATTTACGTGTACGAGTCCAGGACTCAGGGAAAGATGAAGCTGCGGCCGGGATAATATCCCTTGTGGAAACAACGACAAACCGCTCCATCCATCCACGGTCGTTGTCGTCATCCATGCTGGTGAGCAAAGCATGGTGGCCTCATTTGCTAAAATTTATTACTCTCCCACAGAAGATCTTGGGGGAGTAGAGATTCATCATATAAGCTAAGGTGAGCTCTTCCTCCGTCTCCTAGCACAACCGCCGTAGATAGACCACCGTTCGCCACACCGAAGGGCCCACCTGTGCCAAACAAACCTTGCATTTATGGAACAGTTCCAAAATCACATGGTCAATTCCCCAGCTCAAAGAAAATGCACCCAAAGTGAATGGGTACGTATAAATATAAATTGCTCCACCAGTTCAGGAGCAATGACATTCAGGTCATGGCAATCACAGTCCTCCTTCATGGCAAGAATGCTGGAAGGGCGGATAGAAGAAAGGTATATGCCAACAGCACAAGTGCGAGAACCTGAAAAAGAGAATTTCTCTTCGAAGTCCTTGCCTGTGTTGAGTCATTTGGGGATGATGGTGCTCACCGTAGGGGCGTCAGCATCAACGTTGATTTCTTTGTCTTTGTTCTCCTTCGGACCCCCACCAAAGAGAAAACTGGAGTTCTTGAAAACGTTAGTGAAAGAAGCCAAGATCTGCAGAAGGTGATAAGAGTTCTTTGAAGAAGAAGATTAAAGAAGGATGAAAGCAGGAAAGAGTTGAATGCAAAGAGGTTGAGAGAGTTTGTAAAACTGTTAAGTGTAAAAGAAGAAGAATGAGGCGTATAAGTAAAGGAATAGGCGCCTAAAATCATGGGCATTGATTACCTCGAGAACCAGCGAAAATATTGCTAAATCATAGAGTAACACGTGTTTGGGTATTTAATGCGTAGAGACGTGCGTCTAATCAAGTGTCAAAAACTTTTTAGAAGGGTTCAGAAAAATTCCCGCCAAGAAAGAAATCTTCACTAATTTTCCGACGACACAAAGATGTGCCACCGAAAAGTAGAGGACTATCTGTATAGGGTAAAATCAGTTCACATTAAATACTCGAATAACAGAATGACACGTGAAATTGGGACAGGCGGAAGACGAAGCAAATAAAAGACAAGACCGAAGGCAACAACTTCGATTGACATTGGGTAAACCCCGAAGGGAACATTATCAACGAGCGCAAACAAATATTTGCCACCAGATGATATTCAATGAAGAATATTTCTCAACATTAAATATACATCCGTTACAGAGAATTTTGGCATTCATAGTCTGCCATTGCATATTCACCAATGGCGCTCGTTATTGTCATTTAAGAGGGACTTGAACAACCATTGTAAACCACGAAATTTCTGACAAACTTATGCTAAGCATTATTTCAAGTTTAATAATACTTTATTTTCTGTCTTACGATATTCTTATTGCTGCTTTTCGAAGTCCTGCTCCCGGAACCAAGCTATCTGTCATTTTATTTCGATTTCAATGCTAAGTCTTGTATTTTATTTAATTTATTTATTATTTCGAGGGATCAAATCGATTCGCTTATCTATAAATCAAGCTATAAATTCAACTTTGTCGTTTTACGGGTAAACAACTCATCTTTTCTCAATTCTGCGTTACCAAATATTTTAATGTAGTGAAAAAGGTTGTAAATTATATTTCTGTTTATCTAAGCTTGTCTTTTTCCATTATTACCCAAAACTTCCGGCTTCTGTTTTATTGTTCTAGAGTATTGCTTGTTAAGTCCTTCACCGTAATTGTTGTTTTACAGTTTAAGAGCAATTGACAAGGAGAATTTCATTATTTCAAATAGTATCAGTAATAGTTTGTATAAGTTTAAAAGCTGGTGGAGGAAAGATTGAAATTTACAAAGCTAGAGCCTCAGAGGCTGGAAAATAGTAATACTTCTCTCACTCGCATGAATTAGCTTTTTCCATTAGTAATATCTTATTTGGTATATTTTTTAAACTTATATATAACTAATACAATCATTAGTTATACATTTTATTTGGTATTATTTTATATATAGCTAATGCATAAGAAATCATGGTATTAGCAATATCAAGGCTATTAATGCATGCATTAACATGATTAAAGATAAAATTATCCTTAAAATCCTTAAAGCTAAAAAAAATTGAGGGTATTTTTGTAAATAACCAATTTTATTAAAAATTATGCAACACATTTTAATTTTTAATACACCACACCAAACAATGGATAAAAAATCATCTTTGCATAACTAATGTTTGCGTTACTAATCCATGCATTACTAATCCTTACATTATTAATACATCTTATTCAGTACTAGTCTTACGCAACCTGCCAAACGACCCCTTATAAGTTATAAGTATTAGAGCAAGCAAAAAGTGGTGAAATGGATTTTTTTTTTTTTTTTGGAATAGTTATCCATCCATACTATCTACTAAAAAATGGGTTGGATAATAATTTTTTTAAAAATAAATCAAATATGAATAAGATCTATATTATCCACTTAACCAATGGATAACCAATGTGTTTATCTTTTACATTTGCAAAGACTCAAATTGAGGGTTTGAGAAACTAAAAATTTTCCTAAAAGTAATCATATTCAAGAAGTCATGCATAGTAGGATATGTATATTATCCGTCGATTAACTTATTTTCTATCCGTATTAAATATAAGTAGAATCGAATATTTTATCTATTTTTGCATAAAATATTTTTCATATTCGATCCCATTTACAAAGAAAAACTTCAAACTCGTTAAAACTTCGTAAAATATTTAACAGTAAAAGATAGAAACCATAGTTATTTGTTTCTATACTGATATTTCACAAGCATCAATAAGTTAAAACTTCCGGTTACAATTGTATTGGTATTCAAGCTGCTGAGCATTACTCATATTTGCTTTCTTTTTCCCAAGTTCTTCTCCAAAATATGTACCAATCAAGACTATACATTATGTGTCCTCCAAAAATACTTTTATACTCTTTTTTCGTCATCAAACACTCCAGTTCTTTTCAACTTCAACTACCAATTTTTCAACCTGTCCAAACATCTTACTTAAAATTTAGGTCAAATACCTAGATAGCCCTTTAAGCTTGACGCGTTTTATAAATTTATGGAGTGACCAAATACACCTTTAACTCATCTTAAATGTGTCTTTTAAGCACGAGAGTCCTATATGGAATACCGCGTATTGTTTTATTTATTATAGGCGTGTGAGGCTTTTTAAAAGCTGCTGAATCAGCTCTTCTAGCAGTTACAAAATAAATTCAAATTTACCCTCATCTCCCTCAAATTCATCTTCACCGCTATTAAAAGAAGAGCCCTGGTCCCAAAACTTTCTTCTCCCTATTTAAACAGCACAATCTACGACTGAATACCAAGCCTAGTATTTTATCCAGCGAACTTCATAATCTTTTGACAACAAAATGAAGCCCAAAAAAACCAAAATATTATTCGGAAGGTTTGAAGCTATAGACATAGTAAACAGAGCCAACTCTATAAAATGTCAAGTTCAAGCTTAGGAAGAACTCAAATGATTTTAAAAAAATTTCTTTTTACTTTTGAATAAAAAATAATGCCTGTAATCTTGAAAATTTACATTGCTCCTAGTTAGTCACTACAAAAGTTTGCCAAAAGCTCTTTATTTTCAAGTTTCCATCTACCAGTTAAAGCAAATCAGAAAAAAATATATGCTTTTCCTCACTTCAAGTATATGATAGAGAGACAAAAACAGAGAGAAGAAGCAAAGAGAGAGAGAGAGACAAGGGGTGGCTGAAGGAGAAGGGAGAGACACAACAGAGGTATTAGAGAAGAAGAATAGAATAATTGATAGCTATGAGTTACATGTGAATTTGCAGAAGCAAATAATGGAGATTGAAAGTAAACTTTGACTATTTTTTATTGGAACGAAGAAGAAAAATATCATAGTGGGGTGGGGACTTTTTTTAAGACACGTGTCGCTATCTTGTTCATTCTTTGACACATCATCAGCAAGTAATGGTCACACGCTTGGTTTTGCTAACTTGTGTGTTTAAGAGATACATTTCTACCGAGTTAAAGTGCCTCTTTGGTCACTGGTTAAGTTGGAACGTCTAACTTACAAACGGTGTCAAGTTTAAGGGGCTATCTAGGTATTTAGCCTAAAATTTATAAAAGTCAGTTTAAAGAGGAGAGCGAGTAAAGTGACTCAAAATAAATTATATCTACATTCTCCTTTGACTGAAGTGCTATTTGATAGTGCTAACGACTAACGAGGATGTCCACCATATGATTAAAATGTGGAGAAACATTCCAGAGATTAAGGATTTTAGGATAAATAAAAATAAGCCTAAATATATACGCGTTACATTTGGTCAGCAAAAAAAAGTAAAGTTGAAGTAAGATTAATCAGAGGGGATATCGAAAAATGGATAATTTAGATATTTATATTAGCTTATTAGGTATGATAAATGAAGATGATACACATATGATCAAATTGGATTGTTGAAATTAACAATTGTTATCAGGGTGTTATGTGATTGACAGATATCTATCAAAGAGAAAAAGTAAGTTTTATAGAATAACTATAAGACCAATGATAATGGGTAGAAAAAGTACTAAAATAATGTAATTTATCCCATATTGAACTCTTGTTTGTTTGGATTTGGATGTTAAATCATATCGATTCATATTAATATAATGTGTTTTATGTGTAGGAATAAGATTAAAACAATCGGGGACGAAATCGGGGGAGAACGCAAGCCAAAACAAGAAGAAAGAAGCAAAAAACGGGAACCAGCCCACAGGCCAGCGCCCAGCGCTGCCTGTGGCGCTGGAACCAGTGAAGGGAAATAACATTCTGCCTCCAGTCCCCTGGACAGCGCCCAGCGCCCCCCAGGGGACCAACTCCGGAAATTGTCTCCTTTTCGATCTAGAAGATCCTAAACCGCCCCAAAACCTTCCCAACTCTTATATAAACATCCCTAAACCCATCTAGGAGGGATACAACACGATTTTGGAGCAAAAGGAAGGCTAGGAACATCAACAACATCAAGGAATTCTCAATTCATCAAGCAAAACTAGTATCTCTATTTTGGTTGTTCTTCATTAGTTATTTGATTTTGTTGAACATGAGTGGCTAATCACCCCTTGTTCTGGGGTTGTGATTAGCCATGAATATTGTGTTTTAACTTGATAATTTTGTTTTAATAGTTAATGTAGCTAAGATTGTTTCTTCAATTCTATGCGTAATTTCTTAATTGTTTGGCCATCAATTAAGTTCTATCAATTATCTATGCTATGTTTGGGAAAACTAAGTTTAGATTAGAAGAAGAATTGAAGAAAGCATGTTCTTAACTTTGTTAAAAAGAGCGGATTCGCGATTAAGATAGGAATATACTTAATTGCCTTGCTTAATTATATAATCGTGTTCTTCATGCATTCTTAATAGATTAATTCCATAGGAATATAGGGATTAATCTTGTTAAGAATAGACGAATAGTACTTCGGAAGAAGGCTATGAGTATCATTATCGATTAATTAGCAATCTTACATTAACTATATGAACGATAAGTCAATTAGAACGCAATAGGATTGGGCATAAAATCACAACCCTGGAATCTTTGTTTTATTGATATCAAAATACATATTTGTTCTTTGAAATTTCTAGATTAAATTAGAATTACAATTTAGAATAAACCATATACTAAACTCGATCTTTGCTTGATTAGATAACGATATTAGTTGTTATAAAGTAGTAACTTAAGTCCCTTGGGTACGATAATCCGGACTCATTGTCCTATATTACTTGTCGACCACGTATACTTGCGTGTGCGTAAGGAAGCAACAACCAACAATGTTAAAGATAATAACTGTTAGGTTAATCCAATATGTTCATGAGATAAATATCGCCGAGATGTGCATATTAAATGAATGTATGGTCATACAAATTAAATAAGATTATAAATGAATACATCAGGAAAAAAGTACAAGTAGTATACATCGAGAATAAAATTAGAGAAGATTGCTCGTCTTGTCTTATGTTGACCCCAGATGCAATAGTCTATAGGTGCAAAATCATATCGAGTGAAAGTGTTAATAAAAATAAGATAGACCTAAAATCACACAAAAGAAAGTTATCTCGAAAAACTTTCAATCTTTTGAAATTCATTTAGACCTAGCAAAAAGATAACATGATTAAACAAAAAGGATTATATAGGCTATACCTATTAGGTGGGACTAAAATTTTGTCCAGTTAATACGTTTACTTTACGTCTAGTGCTTTCTATAATCTTTTATCATATTTAAGATTATATATCAATAAAAAATAAAGAATGTTTCTAGTACTTTGCTATTACAATCGATCTGAGAGATTTTATATAGCAGACTATCAACCCCAACTTACTTGTTATTGAAGCCTTGTTGTTATTTTTATGTTTCCAGGCAACGATTATTTTAGCCCGCGGTCAAAACTATTTATATTTGGTAGTCATATATATATATATATATATATATATATATATATATATATGTATGTATATATATATATATATATGTATGTATGTATGTATGTATGTATATATATATATGTATGTATGTATGTATGTATATATATATATTAAAATGATATTGTATAGTCGCTCTCAAAATAATAGCCGACAAATGTCCACACACATATATTTTGAGAGCGATTATACAATGTCATTTTTCCTATTGTTTCTGAATGGATTAGGCCCAATCCCACATATGAATTAGGGGAAAAAATAGCCTGATTTACAACTACTAATTGAAAATTAGCCATAGTTCAAAAGTAATCAAAACATAGTCACCTTTTTCATGTAAAAATAAAATTTGAACAAAAATACCCTTAAAAATACGGAAATATTCCAGCATAATATGTTGGAGTTTGAATTTTTTTATATATGAGATTCTTAGCATAATAGTTGGAATTTCATAATGTGTTGGAGTTCCAACATAATATGCTGGAACTTTTCATGTTTCAGCTAGGGTAACTTTGTCCAGTTTTTATCTTCGCATAAAATAGTGCCTATTTTTAATGGGATTGTTACACAAATAGCCGGCCAAATTCACTATTTACTTTTTCTAGCCGGTATACATAGAGTATACATTGATTGTACATAGTTATACACTTATTATACATGAATTTTACATTATAATACATCTGTAGGCTAGTTTTAATTTAAGAAATTAGGTGGGCTGCTATTGGGTTAATTCTTCTTTTTCAATTACCAGTCCGAAACTGGCCAGCCCATACTATTTTGACTCTGAATTACCATACTGTTAGTTGAGCCCAATCCGTCTTATATCAAATGGCCAATTCATATCCAAGCCGAGAATGGGCCTACCAAATGCAGCCCAAACTCTATCTTCCCTTTTTCTCCCCGCCTAATAAAACCACTATAAACCTCTTATAAACCCTAACCCTAGTTGTGCCCACTCCACTATCCCAATTCCCATACAATATAAACATTTGGAGTTACATACAAAAACGGGGGCTGAGACCAAAAGAGAAGTTCAACCTCAAGCAACTTGTACATGGCGCTGTATCTACTGTACGAGTCGGCGTCTGGGTACGCGTTGTTCTTGGCTCATGGAATTGATGAAATTGGGCAGAACACGGAGGCGGTTCGCAACTCCATCACTGATCTCAATCGGTTCGGAAAGGTCGTAAAGATTGAAGCTTTTAACCCTTTTGAGTCAGCCCTTGACGCCCTCAATCAATGCAATGCTGTTTCTGAAGGTCAACAACTGTAAATTTTTTGCAGATAGAATTTGTTAATTTTGTTCTCTTGTATAAATTTTATGTATAATCACGTTTTGGGTGTCTGCATGTGTGGTTTTAGCTCTTTCATTTAATGGGGTTTTCAGTTTGTTTGAGTTTTGGCTGAGGTAGTGACATTGTGATGTGTTGCATGGTGACTAAAGTCTCATATTAAAAAAGAGATATATTTTAATTGTGGTTTCTTTGAAGTAGAAGTTTCTGTTTTTTGGTGTTCCAAGATTTTCATGGGGTCAAATTATAGTGCTTTTGATGTATTGCAGGTTATTCTCAATTACTTCTTTTTATTTGTTACATTAGCTAAGCCTTTATGCTCCAAAAACGCCCCATATCTGAAATTCAAAAATTTAGAAGATTACAATTGGATATGATTTAAGTTTTATACATGTGCAATATGTAGAGTTCACCTAGTAGTGTGATTCTACTGCTTTTAGAATTAAACCTAATTTATTTTCCAGGTCTGAAATCCGCATTCACTATGTTACCGTTAGTTGTTTTTTAAGTAACTTAATAGTGTTAAAATGATGAGAAATGTGGGTGCTTAATGGCCTGTCACGCCGAGCTATTTGATACTTTCTTTTTCATTTTTCCCCTCAGTTTTGTTCTTTTGTTTATTGGTCTGACTGGATTTTGGAATTCGGATTTCAGGGCAAATGACCGAGGAGCTAAGGAACTTCTTGGAGCGAAGTCTCCCAAAAGTCAAGGAGGGTAAGAAGGCTAAGTTCAGTTTAGGATTGGCAGAGCCTAAGCTTGGGTCTCATATCCATGAAGTAACTAAGATTCCCTGCCAAAGTAATGAGTTTATTCTTGAGCTTCTGCGTGGAGTGCGCTTGCATTTTGAGAAGTTCATTGAAAACCTAAAGGTTTGTTTTCTTCCTTCGTTTACCAAGGAGTTTATCCTTGCCATAGTCCACTATCAAGTATCCCTAATTTTTTCCTCTCATCTGTTTAAGTGGTTTGGGCCTCCGATGGATATTTTGGCCTTTGTTTTGGAATAAAAATAAAGGGACAGGCCCTTGAGCCTGTTCAAAATAAAAATAAAAATAAAGGAACAGGCACGTGAGCCTGGTGAAATTTGAGAAACTTCATATAGGTGACTTTTACTTAGTCTTTTGCACCTTTTCTTGTAGCCTGGGGATCTGGAAAAAGCCCAACTTGGTCTGAGTCACAGTTACAGCAGAGCAAAGGTCAAGTTCAATGTTAATCGTGTTGACAATATGGTTACTCAGGCAATTGTCCTACTTGATACTCTTGATAAAGATATTAATACCTTTGCCATGAGAGTCAGGTTCGTTTCTTCTTTGTCTTATCTCCACTTCATGTGCTGTCAGTTTTAACATGATACACCCTTACTATAATCAATTTGGCACTAATGTATAGTCACCTTTTTTATCCTTGGTTTGTAGTCTCTGAATATATTTTTGTTCACCCTAGAAAGCATAATTCATGCTTGTAATTGCATGGATAGTCTGATACAAACTTGTAATGTCCTTGCCATCCTCTATTAGTTCAACTTATTTCTGTAACAGGTATAGTTATGAAGACATCTTAGGCCACTAGATGGTATTAGATTCAATTTTCTTGCATCCGCATACCTTTCTAGTTTCTGCAATACGCATGAAGTATATGTTTGTTTTGAATGCTACCCTTCATTTGATTTCTGAATTATTTTTCTGTCAAATACTTGTTGATGCAGAGAATGGTACTCTTGGCATTTCCCAGAGTTGGTGAAGATTGTCAATGACAATTATCTATATGCCAAAGTAGCAAAATTTGTTGATGACAAATCCCAGTTGTCTGAAGACAAAATTCCAGACTTAACAGAAATCGTTGGAGATGAAGATAAAGCAAAAGAAATTGTAGAAGCTGCAAAAGCATCCATGGGTATGATTGTATCATTTCTCAAGTCGTGGAAAGGATGCTTATTCCTTCTGTTAACTTCTTTTGTTCTAATTTACAGGCCAGGATTTGTCGCCAGTTGACTTGATTAATGTCAAGATGTTTGCACAGAGGGTAATGGACCTTGTCGAATACAGGAAGAATCTTTATGATTATCTCGTTGCTAAAATGCATGACATAGCACCGAATTTGGCTGCTCTGATTGGTGAAGTTGTTGGTGCTCGTTTAATTTCTCATGCTGGTAGTCTGACAAATTTGGCAAAGTGCCCTTCTTCCACCCTTCAGATCCTTGGTGCTGAGAAGGCACTCTTTAGGTAATCTACTCTTGTTAATTCTAGTTTGCACTTGCTCATCATCTCATGTATCAGGGTTTGCAGGGGGGAGCCTATTTAGATTATTTTATTCAGCTATATAAGATCCCCACTTTTTGTCTAATCATATTCTGACTGTTGATTCCTATCATTTTGTTTCAGGGCCTTGAAAACCAAGGGAAATACACCAAAATATGGACTCATATTCCATTCTTCCTTCATCGGCCGTGCATCTGCTCGTAACAAAGGTCGAATGGCTCGTTATCTTGCAAACAAATGTTCGATTGCTTCTCGCCTAGACTGTTTCTTAGGTCAGCCTTGTTCCAGCAAACAATTCATCATTCATTACTTGATGAGTTTTCTATTTCGTGCAAGATTTTGTTTCTTCCTTTTCTTTTTCACTTCACTTCTCATATTTTATTACAGATACGAGTACTACTACTTTTGGAGAGAAACTCCGTGAACAAGTTGAGGAGCGTCTAGACTTTTATGACAAGGGGGTTGCACCACGGAAAAACATAGATGTGATGAAATCTGCTATTGAAACAGTCGAAGGCAAAGGTGAGTTGCAGGCGAATGAAGCTATTCATCCTAATGAGTTACATCTGTATACTGCACATTCTGAATTTCCTAAGCTTTGAGGCGAAGATATAGACTTATGTGTTCAAACCAATGGAATTGGTACAAAGTGTACCTGCATGGTGCACATTCTTGATAATTTGTTGCCGATATGATGAAAGTTCTAAACGTTGTATCATGCTGCGGTGGTGCTTGTTCCGTAAATGCTACTCAGACTTTATCTGCATGCATGACTACATATAGACTAAATATGCTTTTGCTTATTGGCTGAACATGTTGGAACTCATTCCTAGAATTTTGCTGGAACTCCTTGTTTTTGCTTCTGCATCAAGGTTGTATAACACATTGTTGTGCTGCAGATACAGAAATGGATGTTGATGAGCCTTCAACAAAGAAAAGTAAGAAAAAGAAATCCAAAGTTGAGGTGGTGGAATATGCTCAACCCATGATTGAGGATAAGCCACTTGTCACAAATGGTGATCCCTCTGAAGAACCAAAGTCTGAAAAGAAGAAGAAGAAGGAGAAGCGGAAAACAGAACAGGAGCCAGAGCATGAAGAGGATCAGGCCAATGGTGTGCCTGAGGATGGAACAGCAAAGAAGAAAAAGAAAAAGAAGAGTAAGGAGGAAAACGGAGAGGAACTCCAAGCTGCAAGCGAAGTTAAAAAGAAGAAAAAGAAGTCCAAAGTCCAAGATGAATAAAGATACAATACTTCTTATTTTGTCCGTCTTCCTCACCTTACCTGTATGCCCCGCCCTCAACCTCTTTTTGTAATCCTAGGTATTTGTGCCATCTAGTAGTTTTGTTCCTGAACTAAGTTATTGCTAGAGAGAGCCATGTATGAAACGCTCATCTTCTCTATTATTAACAGATTGGCCTTAGTGATTGCTTTCCTTTGATGTGAGGTTGGTTCACTTGGATTTATTTATTGTATCGGTTCTTGTTTAGATCTTTTTTAATACATAAAATCATGATTAAAAAATCAAGTTATTGTGAAATCAATCTTGCTGAATTGTTTTTAGTTTTTAGTTAGTCTTTTTGAAACAGATGAAAATCATGAATAAAGAATAAATCTGTATCCTTAAACTTCATGCTACTGTATACTTCTAGGCAGGACCGCCCCAAAAAGAACCCTGTTTTTCTTCTTGTTTTTGTGTTTATTGAGGAATCCTTATAATCATTAGAAGTTTCAACAAATTCGACCCTAATCTCATATCTGTGTATATGGCTAAAGTGATGACTTTTGTTTACAATGTCTATGGTCTTGATCTTTCAAACGCATGGCTGCCACAGATATACTGCCCAGCCAAGTTGAGTCCCTCTTTGTACACAACAATCCATTACAGGCATAAGATTGAAGTGAAATTGGACTCCAAAGCTCAACAAATATAAGATCATACTGTATGGAGAAATTCTTGGTTAAAACAAAGAGACGTTAATGTTTAGCTGTGACAATAATGGCTCCATGAGATCATGGGATTTGTTGACAAAGTTCCAAGATTTGTAGATACAAGTATATTGAAGATGATATCAATTGGAAGGCGCATACGCTTCTCCTCCATCTTTACTTATAGTCAGTTTAGCTGAATCGCTCGCAATAAGCTACTTTACTTATTGCCTAAAGTTTTTGAATTGGATAGACATTGAGGTCAAGCTTAAAAACCTGGTAAGATAAATATGCTAGAAAAGTCCAACTAAAAGCCTTCAAATTTAACACTCAAAATCATAAAGAGCTAGAGACAGACATCTGTTATTCTGAAATGTATTTTGAGGGTGGCATACATTAAATGTACTTGCTGCTTGATAAGTTTCCTAGTTATAGTCTGACATATTTCTTTTCAGCGCCTTCTCCAGAAATGGCTCTTGAGCAACACGTAGGGGACGATAAGTAGGAGGAAGCCGAACAGAACAAGTATTCTTTGAACTAGCATCTTCCAAAACAACATCCCAAAATGGATTGACAATATCTTTCTCCCCCCTTGCATCTTCACAACTTGGTTCTCCTATTTGCACTTTTGGCCCTTCAACATGCAGAATTTTGAGCCCAAACTCTACAATTGTGATTCCATCTCCTGAGGTAACTGTGATCTCCAGAATATCATCACTGACCAACTGATTCTCAAGTTTCCAATGGCTTAACCACATCATTCCTTCTTTCCCTTCCGGAACTCCATAGAACAAGGGCTGGTAAGACCATTTCAAACTCCGAGTTAAGTTATTAACAGTAATGCACGGGCAGTCAAAAGTTGATTCATATGGTTTATTTTCCACTGGCCGATACTGAATGGGTCCTCTTTGAGCTTTGCGCATGGCAAGAGGAGCTATTCTTGAAGGCGGAGTTAGGCGCGGGGGACGATGAACACTTAGACCAAATACGGAACGCTTGTACACAATGCAAAAACTCAAGCCTTCAATACTGGAATTACAAGTAGGCACTTTGAAGGATGCATGTGATTCTTTTGTGTATTTTGAGCTGAACCAAGAAGGTACATGTTCACCTGGTAGAAAAGTGCTACAGACACCTGGTTGATACAGTACCTGCAAAAAGTAACAGATGAACTTTTAATTGTTCTTGTCTGTGTAAATATTCAAGGTGTGTCCTGCAGCAAGTCCCGTTATCCTGATAGCTAATTTAGTCACCAAAGCAAATAAAGAATATTTATCAACCAAGAAACTGTTAGCAAAATCTGAAGCTTAAAAAAAAAAAAAAAAAGAAAAGAAAAGGACAGCCCGGTCCACTAAGCTCCCGCTATGCGCGGGGTCCGGGGAAGGGTCGGATCACAAGGGTTTATTGTACGCAGCCTTACCCTGCATTTCTGCGAGAAGTTGTTTCTTACGCCAAGGCTCCCCTGTTAGCAAAATCTGAAGCTTAATATTCAGAAAACTGAAACAATGAAAGAACGAGAAGACATACCTGAAGAACAACTTTCTTTGTCTTCCTTGTTGGAGTCCATCCTTTACCATGTATACGGTAGTAACTCAGGATATTAGATGTAAGATTGATCATGACATTATCCATAGAAGCTAAGTTCGACAAGCTCAACTTGCAAAGCATCTCTGCCTCGGTATTTCTTAAGGGCTCTAACTTGAAATTTCCATCTATTTCAACTAATTTAGCACAATTCGACACAAGCAAATCCTTCAGTCTAGATGATCTTGATTGATATGATATTTTCTCTAACAACAAGCAATTAGTAACATTGAGATGTTCTACATTGGGAAGCCCTACGAGCGATCTGAGCTTTTCACAGCCTTCCACTTCTAGCTTCTGAAGACCGGTGAGATAAATTATGCCCTTTGGTAGACTGCAAATTGGATTTTCGCTCAAATCTAAGTTTTGCATTAAGGAGAGGCTACTGAAAGCAACTGGAAAAGCATCATTGGATAGATTACAGTTAGCAAGACTCAGAGTAACCAAGGGATTAGGTAAACTAATATGTGAAACTTTAGGACATATTTTCCCCTTCAGCATCCAGGACCGCAAAAATCCATACCACGGTTGGACCTCTTCTGGAGTAGAAATCATTTGGTGAACTGCAATTTCATCAGCATAAAGCTCTCTCAGTGAATCCATTTTATCTAGATCCATCGGCACATATTCAAGATTCGAGCAACCAGAGATATTTAGTGTCACCAGACATTTTAGCATGCAAATGCTATCTGGAAGTCTCTGCAGATTTTTGCAATTTTTGAGATTCAAAAGAATAAGTGATTCTAGACATCCGATGGTCTCATGAAGCTCAATCAAGCTTGTACAATATCGAAGGATCAACTTTTCAAGATTGGGGAGTCCTGAAAAATCAGGTGTTCTTAGAAGCTCGTAGGAATGGCTGAGATCGAAAATCTTCAGATCTTTAAGGAACTGAATGACCAAAGATAGAAATGAAAACCGAGTTAGACAAAACTAAGTTTCTCCTAAAGCTTAAAGAATGAAGCACATTATAACAAACCTTGACTCCATGCCAAATCTTCCTCAAGCTGCTACGGTGCAATTCAATCACTACAAGGCTCTCTAGAGGAAAATCAATTGGCATGCATTCAAGTTGCACCTCAGACCAGCGCAACCATCTTAATCTCTTAGGAAAAACATCAAAAGATCCTTGAAGCTCAACGTGATCGAATTGGAGCAGTCTCAACTTTTGCATATTTGCAAATACATCAGTTCCCAGAACCAGCTCATTTGTGGCTTCTTTGGCGTCTGACAAATGCCATGGGAAAAAAACAAACCTTTTCTGTTTGAATTGAACTCTCTGAGGATTAGGATAGTTGAGAAAGTTCTTTGTTTTATGTTTCTTGAAATCCTTGGCGGAAAAGCTTGAGCTAACTATTTCACTTTCCTTGAGCATATCCATGTCAAGGATAATGCCTTGAATTGTTTGAGTGGCCTATTCAGAGAGATGAAAGAAAATGATGAGTAAAGGCAAGTAGGCATTAAGTAGGGGATGCAAAAAATATGATGAACATAAACAGGTCTTTTCAGCTTGCACTTTTCCCAAACTATACATTCAGATAATTACTTTAACATTCTAACCAGGTTCAGAGACCATGATTATTTTTATAAAGTAGTTGTTTATACAAATCAGACAAGCTTTTTGATTTTTAATACCTAGCATATGTTCACTTTGCTTTAACAAATATTTTTGCACTACCATTCACTATAGGCCCAAAAAGAAGTGAAGGATGCTTAGAAATGAGAACTTAACTCCAGAGGACGGATTTAGATATTCTTGGAAGAATAAGAAATCATTAGTTCAATAAATGAAATTTTACAAATATTGCTGGTTCAAGAAGATATAACTGTGAACCAAAGGTACTCCTCATCTTCAACCTATTTCATTAAACTTAATGAGAACTACGTTAACTGCTGAATCAACACGCATAGCAATAATTTTAGCAAAGAATCAGCTATTAGTGAAAAGCAACTTAATTTCATTGAATCCCTACTATAGGAGCCATATAAGAGAGCATTCCTTACACGGTTCTGGATTAAGACGTTAAAGGAATCCTTTGAACGCCATAGTCTAGAGCGTTTCCCAGGCTCCAGTGGTGATTCTTGGCGAACAATGTCTCTTCCCATATCTCGAATCATTTGATGCATAATCAAGCTGTTAGACTTACCAACTTTTATAAAATTTCTGTCAATGAGATTCTCAATTCCAATTACAGTGTAAAAGTTGCACCTATTGAGAATAGTTACTGCTAGATCTCTGTCCTTCCCAATGAAAAAACAAGCTAGGTGGAGAAATAAATTCTTATCATGATCATCCTCAAGAGATTCATAACTTATTGTTAATTTCCTGAGAATTTGATGATTCGGAATTGTTTCCAATTTCTGTATTGTACTTTTCCAAATGTCTATGTTTCTTCCTGCCAAAGTAGCACCAAGAACTTCAAGTGCTAATGGAAGTCCTCCACAATGGATTGCTACTTGTTCTGAACACATTTCAAAACCTTTAATAGGACAATCTTGACCAAATGCATGCCAGCTTAAGAGCTCAACTGATTCATCTCTATTCAACGCTTCAAACTCATAAATCTTATGCACATCAAAAGGCCTAAGCAATCTCTTGTTCCTAGTTGTCACAATGACTTTACTACCAGGATATAACAAATCCTTCATTCCCAGTAGAGCATCCACTTGATCACGGTTATCTACATCATCAAGAACAAGAAGGATTCTTTTACACCGTACAGCCTCTCTCATCTCAGTCATTCCCTCGTCCACCGAAAACATAGCTTTCTTCTTTCTTTTGCAAATATCAGAAAGAAATTGCCTTTGAAGAGTAACTAAACCTTTATGGTGTGTTGAATTTTCTCTAATGTTGGACAAAAAGCTGCTACCATCAAACTTACTGAAGCTCAAATTATACACATACTTTGCCATTGTTGTCTTGCCTATTCCACCGATGCCACAAATAACAAGAGTGTCAACATCAGTAGATCCATCCTCTAGCCACGAGTTGATCTTTTCAACACGCCGTTCTATTCCAATCAGATGAGGGCAAATATACAGGACTGGCCTGCTCAGTTTATTCTCAACCACTTTAAGAATCTTGTGGATGAATTTGGACTCGTGTCTGAAATTGTTTAACAAAATGGAAAAGTAACCAACGAAAAGTTACTCTGTAAGATTTTGGAATCGAGAACCAAATCATGCTACATGAATGATGGAAACACAGAGGCCTAATAGAGTGTACATAAATTGTTACCAGAAGGACTAAGATAAAAATATATTAAGCAATTATAATAAAGATAATGGTATGGAAAAGTCTAATACAGATTAGAGCTTCTCCTTCGTCCACGAGGAAGTGAAGAAAAAAATGGAACCAAAAGGTCTTTCTTTTTTTCTCTATCTTTTACATTGAAGTACCATCTTGTTTAGAGACACTTCTTCTTTTCCCATTTCACAAGGGGAGTATTTACTTGGTTAACAATTGAAATGTTTAGAATCCTAGACTTTGATTGAGAGGTATAATTGCTTCAAGTCTGTAGATGTCTGGAGACAGATCTTGAAATATCAAACATAGCAGACACTCAAAGTTTCTATCAGTTTAAGTTTCTATTATATTGGCATATCTTTGACAGATTCTGACTATCAGGTAAATTATCTTCCCCTTCATAATTTAGTTACTCAAGAAAATGTCACAAGTGTATTTAAAGTTAGTGAACTCACCGATCAGCTTGGTTTTGTAAGACCATTCCTCCCAAGTCTGCAACTTCTTTGAGTGCTTCCCTCCATTTTCTGACCCTCTCATTTTCACCTTGATTCCCTCCCAGTTCTTTATGCATATCAAATGCTTCTCCAATTCTTCCCTTCTGTTTCCTAACATCAGAAGGATCCACGTGGTAAAATATGGGCAGAACTGCACGTTTTGCTATCTTTTTACAATCCAAGATCATTACCAACTCATCAAGACACCAACTTGAGGACACGTAATCATTTGAGAAGATTATAACTGAAACCCCAGATTCTTTAATACCCTTTTGCAAATTTAACTTGATATCTTCACCTCCCTCATTTTCATCACCACAGCTTCTTAATGTTACAAAACCTGCTCCCACCAGAGCTTCATAGAGGTGATCTGCAAAAATTTTGCCGGTGTCTTTCGCTTTGAAACTCAAGTACACTTGACACTTCAGTTCAGTGGCCATAGAGCAAAACCCAAGAAACTGGAATGGATGATTTCAGGCTACCAAAATTCACAGCTAAAGTTTACACAGAGAAGGGGAAGAAGGAAAGTCAACGTTTTTACCCAAGAAATAATAAAAACAAAGACTTTCAGAATTCAGACTATTATTTTGTGATTGTCCTCGATGTATGTAGATTCTTTCTATTGGTATCCTATTCATTGCAACATATGGGGGCAAAATGAATTAAAAAAATAATTATTTACCTATATTACGATTGGATAATAAATTTTTTTAAAATAAATTAAATATAGATAAAATTTATATTATACACTTAAAAAATAAATAATTAATGAGTTTAATTTTATAAAGCAATAATACAAATTAGGATTTCTTCAAATTTAGAAAATTAAGAATTCTCCCAAAAATAATCATATTCAAGAAATCATGGATAATATGGATACTATATTATCCGCCAATTAATTTATTTTTTATTCATATTAAATATAGATCCGGTCAATTATTTTATTTGTCTTTGCATTATCCATTTTGACCCGTCCATATACGATCCGACCCGCACGTTTGGCACCCCTAATTGCAACGTTAGAAGACATTTCATTTGTCAATAAGACTAATTTTAAATTTAATTTAAATTGTATACTTTCTAATTTTGTGAAGAATATGATGCAAATAAATAAAGGATTCATATAATAGGAGGCAAATTGTAAAACATTGAAAAACATAGAGCAAATGAAAAATGATAAGTTGTACATCGAAATATAGTATATTACACTAAATAAACCCAAATTATTTAGTCTATAAATATGCCCTACTTAAATTAATCGTCAAAATAGCGCGGGCTGGTCATTTTTCAGACCGGTAATCGAAAAATAGCTAGTGTTTGCGAAGTCATTGAAAAATAACTATTGTTTTGCTGAAACACGGAAAGTTCCAGCATAACATGCGGGATTATGGAGCTCATCCGCATAAGCTTCCAGCATATTATGTTGGAACTCCTAGACACAAAAAATTCCAGCATAATATGCGGGATTATGGAGCTCATGCATATAAACTTGCATCATATTATGATGGAATTCTAGAATATTATAAAATTCCAGCATATTATGCTGGAGTATTTCCGGATTTTTAACAGTATTTTTGTTTAAATTTTATCTTTACATGAAAAGTGGTTAAATTTTGATTACTTTTAAAACTGTGACTATTTTTCCATTAACAGTATAAATATGGCTATTTTTGAATTTCACCCAAATTAATCACCATCTTCATTTTGTTATAAAATAATAAAAGAAGAAGAAAAGTATTGCAGAGAAAAGTAGAGAGAGAACTCTTATTGAATTAAGATGAATTACAATAGAATAGAATACCTTTATTTATAGGAAAAAAATGCCTTAGCCACTAATTAACAAACCCTAAGATCTCTCTAAAATATAGACATTCACCTTAAATATAATTTTATTTATAACACTCACCCTTGAATGTTTATTCAATAGATAATGTGCCTAGTTAAAACCTTAACTAAAATAAAACTCAATGGGAAAAAAATTCTAGTGAAGGAAAAAGCGTACACATGTTTAGAAATATGCTTTTTAGTTGCCTCGTTAGAAACCTTGCAAGAAAAATCCAGTGGGATAAAACCTTGTAAGAAAAAAAAAGTACAAGACGTATTAACTCCCCCCGTCGCATTCCAATATTGTGCACTATCTTCAAAAGATTATTGGTATAGATTTGATAAACAAATTAGCCATATTAACTTGAACGAATTTGTTTCACCTTGAACTCATCATTCCTGATAGAGATGTATTGTTCTTCATATGATTTTTTTGGAATCGTCATTTCGATTGCACACACCATTGACTTTATACTTTCGAGTGTTTGAACTACATGTCCAAAACTACATGTCTTTCATATGAAACCAATTATATTCGAATTTTGTCTCTTCCATTTGGCCAATAATTTTTTGTGTCTGTATTCGACAAACTTAAGATCCTCATCTATACTTAGCGGTATCATAGATGTCGTCGACGAATATTTTATATCGGTTCCAATATTCTTTCATAAAGACATAAACATAGAGATCTCTTCATTCATATTTTCAGGTACCTGAACCTCTCCTGAGATTTTATGAAGTGTTATATCATGTGATATTCTAGATCACTTGCCTCCTTATTATGATCATTTTGATCATTTGCTCATCTTCTTTATCAACATTTTTACTTGAAACCGATTTGTCTATACGCTTTAAGTGTATCATAGACTTCGTCCTTGCAAGACTTATTTTAATAGGAGCATTTACAGAGAGAATATATTTACTTTTTTTGAGTCCGCAAATGCGTCTGGCATACTTTTCAATATATTGCTGATGGATTATCTTTTTATGAACTTCAAGTTCATATTATTTTATTCTAGGATTTAGATATACAAATGATAATTCATTCCACGTAACTTTTTCTCAACTGCTTATCATGTCCCCCCCCCCCCCCCCCCC
>MCJB01030156.1:0-20152 GCA_002018475.1 Nicotiana obtusifolia | reverse complement strand
CCCCCCGTGTTAGAAAAACTAACTTGCTTCCTCATCTTTGAAAATCCATCTTTGTGCATTATGGTGTATATCAGAATATATACCTTATTTGGTTACTGAAACTGGACCACTTGTGAGGAGAGAATGTAATATACTTTCATATATGATGTACATCAAACAGATATAGATAACTTTGTTCTCATAAGCAACTGTTTAACAATTAAGTGTAGGCATCAATAAATTATTTTGCTAAACCAATCGTGATGTAAACCAACTTATCAAGATGAACTATCACTGGAAATTATACTCTAAATTAAATTACTGAGCAAGTTACCTCACAAACACTAGGTTGCGGTTAGGGGTGTTTATGGTTCGGTTTGGATCGGGTTTTTCCTAAAAACAAACCAAACCAAGTAAGTCGGTTTTTCAAATAGGAACCAAACCAAACCAATTAAGTCGGTTTTTTATCGATTGAGTGTGTGTTGGTTTTGTCGGTTTTTCGGTTATTTATCGATTTTTTTTTTAATTATGAGATTTACACTACCAAACACATAGTCTGGAGACTACATTTTCAACATAACACTATCAAACCAATTGCTCTTTGAGAAATCTATCATTTACCAAGATATATTGATGATAATTGAACCAAATAGTGATGAATAATTTTAGGACTCAATTAAAAATAAATTATTTTTAACATGAAATAAATTATTGTACTTAGCAAAATAAAACTACTAATCAAACTAGAATGTAAAAGCAAAAAACTAGATTATTATAATAGAAAAGAACTAGATTAAAAGTGCAAACTATTAAAATGTAACATAAAATTTTAGAAATTTTGAATAAAAATACACACATATATAGGTATAATAATAAAATTTAAATAGCTAGTTCTATATTCGGTTTGGTTCGATTTTTTCTGGTTATTTTTTGATTAAAACCAAAACTAAACAAAAATTTGTCGTTTTTTAAAATTCAAAACAAAAACTCAAACCAAACCGAAAAAGTATCGATTTTTTTAGTTGGTTTGGTTCGATTTTTCGGGTTTTTATGAACACCCCTAGTTGCGGTTAATAATAATCGCACATGTAACTATCTCATAGATGCATCTTGTGTGGTATATATGGCAGGTGACTGGGCTCATATTCACCGTTGATATTTCCAGCATTCATGAGATTCAATCCCAATTTTAGTTAGTCTATTAGTTAATGTGAACAAGCAGCATAAGGGAATTCGTAAAGAACTTACTAGTTCTTTAATATTTACCTATATGAATTCTCTTTTACTTTTGCACATCATACTTAAATTAACATGGCTAGACTGATTATACCAATTGGATAAATTATCAATAATCAATATTGATAAATTTTAGGTTTACACCATGACATGTGCAATTATTAATAAAGTCCAAGTTTATTATGGTAAAGGTTTTTATATCAATAAACTACTACTTTATTGTGGCATTCTTTTATTTGTGTAGCACAAACTGGAGAATAAAGCGGACAGCTTTTCACATGCATATTAACCCGCTACAAATTATAGTAATAGAAGATATTTTATCTTTCATTTATTTACAGTCTCAATATAACTAACCGCTGCGAATACTTAGAAACTCAATAAGTTTCTTTGAGACTCACTACGACACAATATCTTATTGATAATCAATTTTATATCTCCAAAATATTATAATTAGTTTTTCCAGAGCTCTCAATTAATTTTGTACTACCACATATTTATCAATATTCATATGGTAAATATCTCTTTAAAGGAGAAAGTTATACCATTATGGTCATGGTCAAAATCATTATAGGCAAGATATGTTGCTTCCATTACTTTTGTCATGTAATATCACATTACCACAATATTATGGCATAATCGCAATAGGTACGTGATCAAGTATTATTCATGCCATAATAATAAAATTATTTTCTTATTTCATCTCAAACCTCCTTCTAGAGGCGAGTGTGACATATTTACTACCACTAGTACGTTCATATTCTTCAAAGAATAAATATGTTTTCATAAATCACATGTTGTCACATTCACATCATGAATGGACCATAATCATATATATGTGCTTTAAAAAATCTCATGTCAAATCGATGACAAACATTACTTTTACAGAGTGAATGTTTATTTTGAGAATCCTTATTATTCTCATTACCACAATGATGACGATTATAATTTCGTCTATTGCCACGTCCACATCCATTGATACCTCCACGATAATAATTTTATTTTCTTTCACACTTATTACATATTGCTACCACATTCTCTTAAAGGAACGAGAATGAAGCAAATTCAATGGGATGCGTTTTCACTTCTTGTGCTCATAATCATACATGAATTTGATCATGGCAAGACATAGAAATTTTACCACTTTGGGTGGTTATAATTTCTCACAAACTCCATTAGAGTTATAATTAAAATTTATTGTCTTTGCTTGTATTTAAAATCAAGTTATAGAATTTCAAGAATTTAAAAGAGAAAAATAAGGCAAATACTTACCTTAAATCTAGAATTTATTACTGAAGAAAGTTTATGGATCAATTGACAATCATGATGCTCAATATTATGTACAAGTTGAGCACCATGCATGTATTCCAAATCTTGGTGACCAGCAGATGCATAGTATAGGAATATCAATGCATTCACGCGTGAGCCTCACGAAAATTCCTAAAAGCTTCTTTTCATGGATGGTTTAATTTCTCAAACATTAGACAACTAATTTATAGTATCTCTACAAATTAAAACAACCGCCTCTACTCAATTGGTTAGAGTCTTGTGCTGATAACGTGCTATAAAACAATAAAAGAAGAAAATATTGCAGAAAAAAGTAGAAAGATAACTCTTATTGATTTGGGATGAATTACAATTCAATATAACACCTCTATCTAATAAAAAAAAAAGTGACTTAGCCATCAAGTAACAAACTGTAACATCTCTCTGAAATATAAACATTCACCTTAAATATAATTATATATATTTATAACACCTTTACTTTTTTCTTCCTTTTTTTCTTTTATGTGATGCAGACTAATTTTCATTGTCTTAATTAATTAGTCCAGCAATTGATCACAACTAAGTAAACTTCCCTACAAAGTTCGGAGCACATTATTTCACTGTCATACGGAAAAAAATTGCACTCCTAATATGGATTGGAATTCAGAACTCCCATGTTGTTTCTCATATATCTCAATCACTTAACCATTTTATTATAATGACATAAGTTAAATCAATTTTATAAAGTTAAAAATTACACGTGAATAAAAATGAAAAGTAAAGAAAAACTAGCGAGGTTGAGCTTACAGAGTATAGAGTACTGGGGGAGCAAGAAGACGATTGGAAGTCACCACGTGTTTCTCAGCTTTACAATTACAGCCAACTCACTCTTTCTTTTCTCTTCACTTCCGAGCTTATTAGGCTTCTCGAGGGTTTTATCTCAAGGGTCTGGACAACACCCGCAAGGTATAATTTATGTTTTTGCTGTTAAGCTGCTGCTATTATTTTAGTGAGTGAAAACCCAGATGGTAAAGTTTCAGTCTTTCCTTTATTTACATAGTTGTTTGATGGGTTTTCAAGGGACAATGAAAATTTAGGTCGGTTAAAGGGTTGTCGCGTTCGAGTTGTTTTTAAATCTTACAGTACATTTTGTGGTTTGAGAATGTTGTATTCGTAGCTTCTTGAAACTGTGGATTGCTAGTACATCAAGTATCTTGTATAGATTTCGTCTCTTCCAACTGCTTATACTTTTTACTTATGAGTTCCCTTTTTAATTTGACTTTGTTTTAGGGTGAAAGTTCTTGTTTTTTAGTGGAAAAGAGTTGTTGTTAGACTTGTAAGTATTATATCTTGTATTTGTTGGTTACTTGAAGTGTTTCACTTTCTCAAAAGCATTTTTGTTATTTTGGCTACATTTGTCCATAATCTATTTTGGCAATTGGCTTACCAAATTGCCTTGTGATTTGTTAATTTGGCGTTACTTCGCCAGAATCTTCTTGATATCGCTTTGGTGGACATTCAGATATTTGCTTTATGTCAATATATAATCATTGGTGATCTCTAGAAAAGTTTATTCCGTCATAGCTGCCATCTACGCGGTGATGGATCCAGGAGTCAAAATATAAAGAATTACAACACATGAAGAAGCAAAAGGATTCAACATATAGTTTATGCACATAAAAAAAGTTTACCAATCTACACAATGTAATTTTCT
This sequence comes from Nicotiana obtusifolia, assembly GCA_002018475.1. Classification (NCBI taxonomy): domain Eukaryota; kingdom Viridiplantae; phylum Streptophyta; class Magnoliopsida; order Solanales; family Solanaceae; genus Nicotiana; species Nicotiana obtusifolia. The sequence goes on along the minus strand of MCJB01030156.1, from coordinate 15,957 downwards.
GGTGAAGGGGCGTCAATTTACTTCCTTTGGAAAAGGGTAGCTCCGCCCCTGCATCTATTATTGTTAAGTGAAAGGAATATTAAAACGTGTGTTTATAACTGATCTCACTTGATAGGGTTTTATTTAAGTCCTTGCTGTCTTACAATGCATGCAAATTGGTTCCTACAAAGTTTTAATCTGTGTCTTTTGCTTACTGCAGCTTGCAGCAGCTTTTGGACATACCTTCTCTATTACTATGGATAACTTCAGTGGTTTTGGGTTGGGAAAACCATTTAGGAAACAGAGGACTAATCTGTATCGCCGGCCTCAAAATGAGTCCCAGTTGCTTCTGGATTGTCGTGACAATTCATCAATTTCATCAACACCACGATCTGATAGTTTGAGCATAGCATCAAGTTGTGACAATGTTGATTATGGTAATATTTCAAGAACATCATATAGTAACCTCAGTGTCATTGAGACTTCGCTGAAGCCAGGTGTGGACGATGGAAACTCTGGAGACTTCCGTTCCGATGCTGAACAAAAGGATGGTCAGATAGATATGAACAGATTTTATGAAGGATACGTCACAACATCTCAGATAGAAGATCCCCAAGTAAGCGGAACAGTGATTTGCAATAACTATTCTGGACTGTCAGGAGTAGTATCAGATGGAGCTGGGAATGACAATAAAGTCAAGAAAGTGAAACTCAAGGTTGGTGGTGTTACTAGAACAATACACACTTCTGTTGCTGGGTCCTCCTCAACAAAGTCTTCCTCCTCTTCAGATGCTCCCCAACCATGGCAACCAAAGGTCATTATTCATTGTCCTGTTGTTAAACTTAAAACCACCAAATAAGTCCATAAGAATGTGGCCATTCACCTAGAATACCACTTCTTCCAGCCACCGGACTGAAAGGAAGACATTCTATTAGATTCCTTGGCGTACTGATGGTTAGTGTATGTAGAGGCTAATTTGAAGTTTGCTTTTATATTTTGTAGGAGAATACAGGTGGACATCATTCCTCTTACACTGGCAAGGCAATTGGCTTACGAGGTATCCCCTGGAAGGATTTTGCTAAAACTGGTTTTAGCATCAGGAGAGTGGATTCCTTGCAGGATCAGTTACCTGGGCATATTGCCCCTATGAAACAATTTGGAAAATATGAAGCAGCTCGTAAAAGCAAATCTGTGCTTAAAAGACATTTATCAGATGATGAAGAAGATGATGATGAGATCCGTTACCTTGAGAAGCTCCGGTCTTCCAAGTACTCTACTATTTATAGTGCTGGCTATGAGAATGTTGATGAACCTGGAAGCAAAAAGCAACGGAAGATATCAAGGGTGTTAAGTCAAACTAGCAATGGTTATGGTGCACGTATGAGTGATTACAACTGGCTCAAAGCGCGTAAAGGGATGAAGAAATCCAAATCAGTAAGAGAATCTCAGGATACAGACTCTGAAGAAGGAGCGGTGCTTTCTGATACTGAATTAGAACCCAAGAAGAAGCAACAACAGAAGGAATTCATTGGTTTCTCAGTGGATGGTGGGACAAAATTGGCTGTCACTACTCGCCAAATGTCTTCCACTGCAGGCTTCAGTGCAATTGGATTCCCCCACGGGCTTCCACCTCCACCACCTAAAAGTATGTTTTCCTGTCTTCTGTGGTTTACATATTTCAGCTGAGTATCAGCTAGTAAATTCATTTTGATCTGGTTGCAGAACAAAAAGAGAAGCTATCTGAAATGGAACAGCAATTGAAGAAAGCTGAGGCTGCACAAAGACGGAGGATGCAAGCTGAAAAGGCTGCTCGAGAGTCTGAGGTTTATACCTCTTGCTCTAGTTTATGTGCTTATGTCGATATAGTTTCTCTACAGCAACGTAAGTGGTTTACATATATTGCTTTTTACAGGCTGAAGCAATAAGGAAAATCCTCGGTCAAGATTCTAGTAGGAAAAAGCGAGAAGATAAACTTAAGAAGCGACAAGAGGAGTTAGCAGAGGTGAGAGTACAGCACAAGTCGAGCATCTTGAAATTTTAAAGTCTGCTGTATCCCCTTCTACTCTATTGTTTTTGGCAATTCCCGTAGGATTTTTTGGGTCAAAATTTAGCAATTATACATGTTCGCTGCTGGTTTCATTTTTTTCTTCTTTCTTGCTTTTTCCTTTGTTCTCCTCTCCCTCTTGACCATCTGTGGGAATGGTTCCTTTTAGTTCATTCCTTTCTCTAGTCCCACTTTCCCTGGTCGCCATCCCTAGCAATGGCAAGAAGAATCTTCTTCTTCTTCCCTTCTGCCGCTCCTGCTCCTTACTGCTTTAAAGTAGTGTTGCATTGTCTTATAAAGTGTCTATAACATCCTTAAATGAGCACATCTGGATCATGTGTAGTCATTTCCATGCACTTGTAGAATGTATGGAAGAAGCTGCTACTAATTAAAGAAAGTAATTTCTTGATAAGGAGTCAAAAGCTACAATGTTAATTCTGCACTCTACTCTTTATTATATATCACAAATTTTCTTTTGCACAAATGTTTATGCATCCAGGAGAGGAATGCAACTGCTACTGCACTGTCATCAAGTACTATCAGATGGGTCATGGGTCCTTCTGGTAATGTTGTGACATTTCCTAATGAGATGGGACTCCCGAGCATATTTGAGCCTAAGGCTTGCAGGTAATAATCTGTAGAACGAAATGCTTATTCTTGAAGTTTGAGATGCTTAGAGTTGTTAGCTCGAGCACTTTTTTCTAATATTCAAGTTTTCCCTCTCTTATTTAACTACTAGTCACTAATTTATGTTACCTTTTATTTGGGTTTTATCTGGCTTTTCAGCTATCCTCCACCTCGCGAGAAATGTGCTGGTCCATCTTGTATGAATACGTATAAATACAGAGACTCCAAATCTAAACTTCCTCTCTGCAGTCTCCACTGCTACAAAGCAATACGTGAGAAGACTCAACCTCTGAGTGCTTGTTGATTGAGCAGAGATCTTACAGGCCTTATACTGATAGGTACTTGGCCCTCTTTTTTTTGGGTAGAGAATCATGTGGTGGATGTTTTGCATACCATCCTATAATTCTTATCTCATACTCCTGCTGGCATAATCTATCGCTTCAGCTGGAGTTGTTCATAGTAGCATATGGTATGGAACATTACCAACAAAGCTGGCTACGTTAGATTATATATGACTTTAGTCGATCCAGTTATCATAATTGGCATTGAAAACAGAGACTTAAGGTCTAAACATTTTGAGTCGAATGGTAGTCTAAATGCAGTCACATATTTTGAATTTGAATGTCAATCTAAGTACTGTCATGCTGTGAATACACTTTTTGATGCTGTTATCCGTACCTTTAACGGTTAAGGGAGGAGGTCCTATGTGGGAAAAATGTAATTTGATAAGGATCTGTGCATCTATTCTCCCGAATCTCGTCCTTTACTCCACAATATTCTATCATTAAAAGAACTTATACAACAATTTTTTAAGTGTTCGGTACGATAATTTTGATAAGTAATTCATAAAATTTACTGAACTAACTTCAGTATTAACTTTGTGCTTTAATTTGATAATGTACAAATGTCCATCGTCAGCTACATTTTTGTCCATGAGCAGTTTCATATGTGATCATATGTCACAAGTATTCATTGACCCAAATCTCTGCGAAACTAGAGGTAATTGTAAATATACCGCATTTGAAAAATTGATTTCTCGTATTATCATTATTTGTTCAGAAAACATGGTACCTTGAAACGACATCTAAAATTTAACAACTCACAGCATTGGTAGATTTATCCATGGATCTGCCTCTGCTTTAACAAGTTTAGCTTATCCTATCAAGAAATTTTTGGTTGTACAATATTAAGCGTGATTATGATGCCGAATAAGAAAATGTTAAGCGTGCTTGATAACGATCCTCCAACAAATCGAGCCTTTAAGTGGTGAATCCTGGTTGAATGATAGAATATGGAAGGAATGGGGGTTGGTGAGGAGCTCCAAATTCAACTATACTTTTCTTTCAATTCATGTTCTTGATATTTAATAGAGTGGGCAATGGGGCAGTTGAGGTATGTTCATGTAACATCACTAAGGTTACCGTCCTCTAACTAACTTATAGCACATAAATTTATTTTGGCCTAACCACTTTGAACTAGTATAAGTTTTTATTTTATATCCATAGCTCTAAAGGAATGACACTATTTTCGAATAGTAGAAGTATCCTTATCAACCTGTTAATAGCAGTAGTATTTTTTTGCTATGCAAATGCCCTCATATGCTCTCTCATGCAGTAGAGTTTATTTTGTAAAATCTAACTTTATCGATTTTATTTAAACATTAAATTTAATGTAGGTCTCGAAATAGCAGCAGGAGCATGAACAATCGAAGAACAAATCCCACTGTTGAGATTCAGAATCATTTAGTCACCAAAATTACAATATAAAATAATGTACCCAAACAAAAATATGACAGAAAATTGATCTTAATGTCTCCTTCTGCTTAGTTCTGGTTATTTTAGGCCAAGTCTGGCTTATTGGAACTATCGCACTCGTATTGTTTATTGAAAATATTAAAATATAACAAGTCCCCCTCGTGGCATATTTGTAATTTTGCTGCTTGCTTTTGGAGGTTATTTGCTAAAACAAATATAATCCAATCTATTGTGCCATAACTTGGCATGCACGCTGATGTTTACTTGAAATCAGCATAATTTAAATTTTCATTTCGCATTGCAATTTTTATTTTATTTAATAGATTGTTCATATATCTTGTTTTATAATCTTTTTATTTTGTTTGCGTTTCTCCAAGATTTTATCTATATGTCTGAATCTTTTATTAGGTGGCGAAAGCAGCATTTAATGCTGAATAAGAAGAGCTGGTTTATATTGTTTTGTTTAACATTATTTTTCAAGTTTAGGTTTGTGATCTTAGTCGAGCAAAGAAAAAAGAGGAAAAACAAAAAGAAAAGAAAAGATAAGGTGGTCAACGTGGTCTAATTTTAAATGTCCTTATAGTAAGATATAAGCTCTCAATTTCAAGATTGAAGTGAAGGTTAATATTTAAGTCAATCAGTGGGACCAAAGTATATGACTTTTCTTCGCCACCTGCTCAGAGTAACGTAGATGACATTTAATTTACTAATTTTAATTTCACGTATTTCCTATATCTTCAGTGTACCAACAATTGTATACTATTCTATTATTATTATTCTTGTTGTTGTTATTTTCTTTTGGAATTTCAGAAAAATTCGCAGCCGCTACAAACTCTGCTTTTCGGGTGAGCACTCTAGGCGCACTGGGTAAATTCCCCACTGTATAATAGCTTGCAAATCACATAGAATACGTAAACCGCATTAAGTAAGTCCTGTGCCACAAGCTTGACTCATAAGACATTGAACGCAAATCGATTCCAAATCATCTGTATGGATAACCGCCCTCTTAACCAACTGGGCCTCCCGAAGGGATTGTACTACTCTTTGTTTGCTTAATCTGGATAAGAATTACTCCATCATTAAATAATCTTTCTATGGTACACATTCTCCATTTCTTGAATGATTGGCTGGGTAACCATTAAACCGAGGGTACAATGTCAAAGTCACACTAAGCGTTAGATTACAGTTGGGACAGTTAATATAATCAGCTTCATTTTTTATATAATCATCTTCTCTGATTCTCAAAATCTTTAGTTTGGCGTTAAACTAATATAATCTCCTAGGAATTTGTCCTTTTCAAAAATATTCCAAAAATATCATATTTTCTATTGAGAAGTACTTGGTTATAGTAACTTTTTATTTTAGTGAAAATTAATACGGTATTCCTACCAAAAATGAGAGGGTAAATTGAAGAGTTTTGCATATAAAAGAAAGGTGTACGTAAAAAATAATGAAGAGTGTTATAAAACAATAAAAGAAAAAGAAGATATTGCAGAGAAAAATAGAGAGAATTCTTATTGATTTGGGATGAATTACAATGGTATAGAATCGCGCTATTTATAAGGAAAAAGTGACTTAGCCACCAAGTAACAAACCCTAAAATCTCTCTAAAATATAGACATTCACCATAAATAAAATACTGTGTATAACACTTCTCCTTGAATGTCAATTCACCAGGTAATGTGCTTCGTTAAAACTGTAACTAAAATAAAATCTAGTGGGAAAAAATTCTAGAGAAAGAAAAAGAGTACACGTGTTTAGAAATACGCCTTTTGGTTGCCTCGTTAAAAACCTTGCAAGGAAACCCAATGGGACAAAACCTTGTAAGGGAAAAAGAGTACAACGCGTATTAACTCCCCCGGATGAGAACATCAATTCAGATATTTGAGTCTTTGCATCCCAATCTTGTGCACCATCTTCAAAAATTGTTTAAATATATTTGATAAACAAATCAACCATATTAACTTGAACGAATTTGTTTCACCTTTTCTTGATAGAGATGTATTGTCTTCATATGATCTTGTTGGAATCATCATTTCAATATCTTCGCACAAGGGTAAAGACTGTTACTATCGTATTATCATGCTTACAGCTATAGTACTTCATGACCAAGAAATTTAGGGATGCTTTAAGCAATTTAAATCCTTCAAAAATTATCATATAAGTTAAGTCATATAAGCCATATGAATGGACTTTAGATGCATATCAACTTTTTATGTCATGCTAGACATATAAGATAAATAAAAGTGATTGCACACACCATTAACTTTATACTTTCAAGTGTTTGAACTACATGTCCAAAACTACATTCCTTTCATATGAAACCAATTCTATTCGAATTGTTTCTCTTCCATTTAGCCAATTTTTTTGTCTCTATATTCGACATACTTAAGATGCTCATCTATACTTAACGCTATTATAAATGTAGTCGACGAATATTTTATATCGGTTTCAACCTCTTTTTTTTTTTCTTTCTTAAAGACATAACATAGGATCTCTTCATTCATATTTTCAGGTACCTGAATCTCTCCTGAGATTTTATGAAGTGTTATGTCATGTGATCTTCTAGATCACTTGCCTCCTTATTATGATCATTTTGATCATTTGCTCATCTTCTTTATCAAGAATATTATTTGAAACCGATTTGTCTATACGTTTTAAGCGTACCATAGATTTTGTCCTTCTAAGACTTATTCTAATAGGAGCATTTACAGTGAGAATATAGGTACTTTCTTTGGATCAACAAATGCGTAGCATGCTTGCAATATATTACAGATGAATTATCTTTTTATGAATTCAAGTTCATTTCGAGGATCTAGATGTACAAATAACAATTCATTCCATGTTTATTTTTCTCAACTTGTATACGGTCGAGATCGAGTTCGCATACGACATAAAAGGACAGGCTCGGAACATGACAATGCGAGACTGAAGGTCGGCCCCAAATCACACTGGGCTAAAGCTCGGGGTCAGAACAGTTGCCTTCGAGAACATTGAGTCCGAGACCCCGGAATCGACTCTAGCCGCGAACGAGCTCGGAGAAACATTGTTAGCATAACCAACGGAAGACCGAAATATTCGTAACCGGGCAGATGTTGCGGCAGGAATCTCAACGCGTATCAGTAAGGAACCGGCAATCAACAAATCAAGGGACTTTTACCTTTTATAAAATTGTACCTAAAGTAGGACTCCTCTACTATATAAAGAGGGGTCTGAAAATTCATTGAACACATTGCAATACACACCTAAAGCAATACATCATTATTATTTCTCTTTAAGCTCTTGTTCTTCTGTATCCTAACACCGATCGAAGCGTACTTGGCTCGAGGGTGATTAACCTTCCAAGGCTAAGACTGTTCAATTCATATGGTTTGTATTTACTTTATCATTATTTATTTCAGTTGCAATCCAATCTATCGTTTTGTGTCAAGTTAGTCCATGTACCCTCAAACCATTTACAAATTCAATTGGTTATCCAATTTTGAGGGTAAACAGTTTGACGCCCGCCGTGGGGATAAGGATAATAGTGGTTATTCGATACAAATCTCCATAACACATACTACTTTACACTTGTTCTTTGAAGTGCCTCTAATTGTAGGTTAAAACTCAAAATGTCGAACTGTCAATTAGCATCTACATGTTAACAATGAGTCCAGTCATCATGGTGAAAATAACAATATAGCGCCCGGTGATGAGGTACCGCCCGTTGATCCCATTGGAATTCCGGTCGCGGACCCGATTAACGCCAATTCACATGTGGCTATCGACACAAACCTGCCTACCGACCCCAAGAATAGCGTCCATAGTGGAGCCCGATCGGCAGCTCAAAATACACAAAAAATTGGAGGAGACGGGATCAGTTTACGGATGATCTTCAAAATGCTGCAGGCTCAACATGCGGCGACAGCTCAGTTACAGAACCAAAGCCGTGTACCAAGCAGAACTGAACCCGATCCACCCCGGGAAGTCACCAGCAGGGATGAACCGGTCGCAGAAAGGTCAAATGAAAACGAATGGGGAGCTAACCCCGAGATCATAAAGATGTTCGAAGAACTGACAAAACGAGTAGAATCAGAGGAAAAGAAAATCGAAGCTAATGACAAAAAGGTGGAAACCTACAATTCCAGGATAGAGCAAATCCCAGGAGCATTGCCGATATTGAAAGGCCTGGATTCCAAAAACTTCATGCAAAAACCTTTTCCTCCGAGCGCGGCTCCAAAGCCGATCCCTAAGAAATTTCGCATGCCCGAGATCGCTAAGTTTAACGGAATGACCAACCCAAATGAGCATGTAACCTCTTAAACATATGCCATCAAAGGGAACGATTTGGAGGATGATGAGATCAAGTTTGTCCTGTTGAAGAAGTTCGGAGAGACCCTATCAAAATGAGCTATGATATGGTATCGCAACTTACCTCCTAATTCTATCGACTCATTTGCTATGTTCGCAGATTCTTTCATGAAAGCACACGCCGAGGTCATCAAGATCGAGACTAGAAAATCGGACCTTTTCAAAGTAAAATAAAAGGATAACGAGATGCTCAGGGAGTTCGTGTCCCGATTTCAAATGGAACAGATGGACCTGCCACCGGTCATTGATGATTGGGACGTTCAAGCTTTCACCTAAGGGCTCAATGTTCGAAGCTCGGTGGCTTCACAGCAGTTGAAACAAAACCTGATAGAATATCCGACCGTTACTTGGGCCGACGTCCGTAACCGGTATCAATCGAAAATCAGAGTCGAAGATAATCAACTCAGGGCCCCTTCAGGGTCCGTTTATCCCATCAGAACCATCGACAGAGTCAAGAGAGATATCGATCGTGAACTGAGATCAAACAGGATTCGGTATCAGCCGTATGATGGAAACCAAAGAAGCAGTGAGCCCGGACGGAACTCTATGAGAAATGAAAGAGGAAGTGATCGAGGTCAGAGAAACCAAGGACTCATGAGCAAAATTAGCTTCGACAGACCCATCGGGCTAAAGAAGCGCTGAGTTTATTAGAATACAACTTTAACATCGATGATGCCGCTATTGTATCAGCTATCGGACGCATCAAGATACCAAATGGCCTCGACCTCTACAACCCGATCCAACCCAAAGAGATCCTAACCAGATGTGTGAATATCACGGCACTCACGGCCACAGAACGGAGGATTGCCAATAGTTAAGAGAGGAAATAGCTAGACTATTCAACAACGGCCATCTTCGAGAATTCTTGAGGGACCGAGCCAAGAATCATTTCAGGAATATGGATTCTAACAAACAAACCGAACAAGAAGAACCTCAACACGTCATTAACATAATCATCGGTGGGGTCGATGTCCCTTAGGGGACGATGTTGAAGCGCACCAAAGTGTCCATCACGAGGGAAAAATGGACTCGAGATTACATACCGGAAAGAAACTTGTCTTTCAACGACGAGGATGCGGAAGGGATCATACAGCCCCACAATGATGCACTGGTAATATCTGTGCTCGTAAATAAATTTCGAGTTAAATGTGTGTTAATGGATCCAGGTAGCTCGGCCAACATCATCCGATCGAGGGTCGTGGAACAGCTTGGTCAACAAGATCAAATCATGCATGCAGTCCGAGTACTAAACGGATTCAACACGGCATGTAAAACCACTAAAGGGGAGATAATATTACCGGCGAACACCGTCGGGACCATCCAAGAAGCTAAGTTTTATGTGATCGAAGGAGACATGAGGTACAACGCTTTGTTCGGGAGGCCATGGATCCACAACATGAGGGCAGTGCCCTCGAATCTACACCAAGTGTTAATATTCCCCACACCGGGTGGGATTAAAATAATCTACGAAGAACAGCCAGCCGTAAAGGAGATGTTTGCGGTCAAAGAGGCGATTATGATATCTGCACTTGCAACGTCAAAGGGGTCGGGTTTGATCGCGAAGCAAGAAGCTAAATAGCAATTACCGACACCAGCCCCGACTCAATCGGAGAAATAGGGGACTGATGAAGAAGATGATTACAGGATCCCCAAATCTTTCGACGCTACAAAATCAACGGTCGAGGAACTAAAACAAGTCGCATTGAGTGAACACTTGCCCGATCGAAAGGTATACCTAGGCATGGGGTTAAGCCCCAAGCTCAGAAAAAAAACTCATTCAATTTCTTATAGCTAATGAAGATTTTCGCTTGGTCCTACCTTGATGTGACAGAGATCTCGCCGGAGATAACCACTTATAAACTGAGCTTGGACCCGAAGTTCCATCCAGTCAAACAGAAGAGGAGACCCCAGTCCGACGTCAAACATGCTTTCATCAAGGACGAGGTATCTAAACTCCTTAAAATAGGGTCCATTCGAGAGGTCATACCCGGATTGGTTAGCAAATATAGTGGTAGTCCCTAAAAAAGGGAATAAATTAAGAATGTGTGTAGACTATAAGAATTTGAATAAGGCATGTCCTAAGGACTCCTTCCCTTTGCCCAACATTGATCGCATGATCGATGCCACGGCCGGCCACGAGATCCTCAGTTTTCTCGATACCTACTCCTTGTACAACCAAATATGGATGAATCCAGATGATCAGGAAAAACCTCCTTCATCATTAAGTACGACACATACTGTTATAACGTGATGCCATTAGAATTAAAAAATGCCAGTGTCACTTACCAACGCCTAGTAAATCAGATGTTCGAGGAACAAATAGGAAAATTAATGAGGTTTACATTGACGATATGTTGGTTAAGTTCTTGCGAGCAGAGGACCATTTAAAATATTTGCTAGAAACCTTCAGCATATTGAAGAAATACAATATGAAGCTGACCCCGGAGAAATGCATGTTTGGAGTTGGATCAGGTAAATTCCTCGGCTTCATGCTATCCAAATGAGGAATCGAGATCAACCCCGACAAGATTAAAGCCATCGAAGACATCACGGTTGTGGACAACGTGAAGGCCGTGCAAAGATTAATCGGGCGCATAGCCGCCCTGGGGCGATTCATTTCGAGGTCCGTAGACAAGAGCCACCGGTTCTTCACACTATTGAAGAAAAAGAATAACTTCTCATGGACCCCGGAGTGCCAACAGGCCTTGGAGGAGCTCAAGCGGTACCTATCGAGCCCACCGTTATTTCACACGCCGAAGACAGACGAACAACTTATTTGTACTTGGTAGTATCGGAGATAGCGGTAAGTGGAGTCCTGGTCCGGGAAGATCAAGGTACACAATTTCCGATTTACTTTGTTTGAGAGGACCCTAGGTGAGGCCGAAACTAGGTACCCTCACCTAGAAAAGTTGGCGCTCGCTTTGCTAAGCGCCTTTAGAAAGCAAAAACCATATTTCCAGTGTCACCCCATATGTGTTCGTGACTACTTACCCGTTGAGGAATGTTATGCATAAGCCCGAGCTCTCAGGCCGGTTGGACAAATAGGTCGTGGAAATCAATGGGTACGATATTGAATATCGACCCCGGACCGCCATTATGTCTCAAATTTTGGCAGACTTTGTGGTCGACTTTATGCTGGCCCTTATAACCCAGGTCGAAAGAGAGTTATTAATCAACTCAGGGACCTCTTCGGGGATCTGGACCCTCTTTACGGACGGCGTCTCGAACGCAAAAGTATCCAAATTTGGCATCGTATTGAAGCCACCAACGGGCGATGTAATTAGACAATATATTAGGACTGTGAAATTGACTAACAACGAGGCCGAATATGAGGCCATGATTACAGGTCTCGAACTAGCCAAAAGCTTGGGGGCAGAGGTGATCGAAGCCAAGTGCGACTCCCTCCTCGTGGTGAACCAAGTTAATGGGATGTTTGAGGTAAGAGAAGAACGAATGCTAAAGTACCTGGATAAGTTGCAGGTAACATTACATCGGTTCAACGAATGGACTTTGCAGCACATACCTCGGGATCAAAACAGTGAGGCCGATGCCCTTGCTAACTGTTATAACCCGTAAAAGCGTACGTTAGAATAAGCGTAATATAGTTCACATATAAGAGCCTAAGAACCCGGAAAATAGTTCAAAAGTTAAGAAAAAGAGCAAAAGGTGTCGCATAGTTGGATATGCGACCGCAAAGCACAAATGCGGACCGCATATCCAGCACCAGGATCGCAAACTGAGACAGAGTTCTGGGCTGAAATTGTGTCAAATATACGGCCAGTATGCGGACCGCAAATGTGACATCTTCCATCGCAGAATGGGACAGAGATCTGGGCTGAATCCGCGTCTGAAATGCGACCAGAATGCGGTCGCATTGTTGGAAATGCGAACCGCAAATCTGGCCCTTCTGCGTCGCATAATGCAACAGAATTCTGGGGTGGGATTTGCATCCAGAATGCGAACCGCATGTCATGTTTGTGGTTGAAATGCGATCGCAAACCTGAAAAACACCAGACCCTGTGTCACTTATTGTCAGACCTATAAAAAGGGTCCAACCCAATTCCTTCTCATTTTTTGAGGCTCAAAAAAGGAGACCCCCACGACTCCTCCCATAATACCACACCAACATAATCAATTTCTTCCTCTTCCAAGCCCTAAATTGAAGAAGGAATCAAGAAATTGAAGAACTAAAGAGAAACCCTAGCTAAGTTTCCCCCTTCTACGAACCTGAATTGAGGGCAAGACTAGGATTTGAGGAATCGAAGAGGAAGGCTAGATAATTCACATGCAAGGTAAGTTACTACTCCTTTTCATGCAATTTTCCCTTGGGCACTCATGATATGTAGTTGCATGCCTGTTAAGACTCATGGGAGGGTGATAGGAACTCAAGAATTCAAGATAATTACTGCTAATTGGAATGGATCATGGCTATTATGAGTCATAAATGAGTTGCATGTGTTATAAATATGTTTGATAAGGTTTAGGGGAGGAAGGGTGTGGATAAGTACCATATGAATTTAGGAATTGTGATTAATGGTAATTATGACGCTTAGTGAGTAATAGTTGAATTGTTCCTTAATTGTAGACTAAGGAATTGTAGCAATCGCGTAGCATGAGAACTGGCGCAGTAAACACCAGGTATGTAAGACTATACCGTTCTTTCTTTTGCACGACTCCCATTGAATACAATGCAATGAACGAGCCCCAAAAGAATAATCTATTCTTAGAAGTTAGGATTACTTATATTGTTTCCCCCTAAGGAAGAATTGCTTTTGTTGTTGTGATATTAATGTTGATGGTATTTCGTGAGTATTATAAGGTTCATGTTAAAGAGACATTCTTAATTACATGTAAAGAAAGGGGGTAATAATCGTATGTCACTAAAAAGGGTCCGGAACATATTTTCATAAATTGAGTATGTAATGCAAATGTGTAATCTAATTCTTGTGACCGAGCCTAATGAGGGCCGGGTATGTTGTGACCGAGCCTAATGAGGGCGGGGTATGTTGTGACCGAGCCTAATGATGGCCGGGTATGTTATGATGATGATGACGAGCCCACAGAGGCATATGCTGATGATGAGCCCACAGAGGCATATGTAAATGTATGACGAGCCCACAGAGGCGTATGTAATTTTATGAGGTAACGACTATGTAAACGTATACGACACCAATAAATGTATATGAAAATGGCAAGCCCACAGAGGCGTCGATATAAGACGGTGATAATGATAATGAATGCGAATATGATGATGTTATAAAGGTTATGTGTATATGCATAAGTTCTACGAATATGTCATGGTTAGCCGCCCTCAGAGGCAATTCATTTATTTCAGGTTATATGTTTCTATCTTGATGCTCATTATTGCTCTTACATTATGTTCCCTGTTTTACATACTCAATACATTGTCCGTACTGACGTCCTCTATTTGGGGACACTGCATGTCGTGCTGCAGGTCCTGATAGACTGATAGACGGAGCTCCCCCACTGCAGTAGGCCATCCAGTTCAGCAGATATCAGCAAGGTTGATCCTTCGGACTTGCTACAGTCTTGGTATGCATTTTGTATAGGCGTCTTGGGCATGTCGGGGCCCTGTTCCGACATAAATTGTATAGTGTATGTTCTAGTAGAGGCTCTTAGACAATGTCAGTAGTGCATGGACAAATGTCAGTGTATGTATAGATAAGTGTTGGGACAACTTATGTACAGTTGAATCCTGGTCAGCAAGCGCATGTATGCTGTTATATAACTTTTGTACAATAGCTGAGTCGGCCGTGGTATGGTGTTGTTGTGTATGTATGTCTACGTCATGATGCTGTTAATTATGGTCGTTGTTGTTATGAATATGGGCATTCACCGGCCATCTAAGTGGCAAAGAAAGTAAGATAGCATATATGAAGGGTATGCCGGCACTCTGCGAGCAGGGTCCGGTGCCATGTCGCGGCCCTCCGGTCGGGTCGTGACACTAACTTAGGATCATCGGTCGAGGACGACGAGTTTAACACGGGGACAGTGATACAACTTATGAGATAGGTAGTGGAAGAAGGCCATGCCGAAATTGACTCAACGAGCCTAACTTGGGACAAGAGAAATAAATATATAAAATATCTAAAGACCGAAAAACTACCCTCGGATACAAAAAAATCGCAGGCCCTACGTACGAAGGCAGCCCGATTTAGCCTGTTCGAAGACGGAACCCTGTTTAGAAGAATATTCGATGGCCCACTCGCGATATGTCTAGGACAAGGGGATATCGAGTACGTTTTGAGGGAAATCCACGAAGGCACCTGTGGAAATCATTCAAGCGCCAAATCATTAGTTCGAAAAATAATCAAAGCCGACTACTATTAGATCGATATGGAAAAGGACGCGAAGGAGTTCATACGAAAATGTGATGAATGTCAAAGACACGCTCCGGTGATTCATTAGCCCGGGGAGCTGTTGTATTGGGTTTTGTCACCATGGTCGTTCATGAAGTGGGGAATGGATATCGTTGGCCCCCTTCCATGGGCATTCGGTAAGGCTCAATTTATATTGTTTATGACTGACTATTTTTCTAAGTGGGTGGAAGCCAAGGCATACGAGAAGGTTAGGGAGAAAGAAGTCATCAATTTCATTTGGGACCACATCATATGCCGGTTCGGAATGCCGGCCGAGATCGTATGCGACAACGGGAAACAATTCATCGGCAGCAAAGTAAGCAAGCTTTTCGAAGATCATAAGATCAAAGGATCCTATCGGCACTCTAGTGGGAATGGACTGTGAGACCCCATGTTTTATTTTATTTTTTTCTTACGTAATATACGTAATGTGGCATGGTTATATTAGGTATATATGATTGGGTGTAACACATTGGGAGAATAAGAAGGAAAATGTGTGGTAATATCAAGGAACTAAACTAAAGCTGTAGGTTAAAGGAATCCCTTAAACAAAGGTTCATGGTTAAAGAAATGGCTCGGGTGGCACCCCGCGCATTCGGAAGGTTTGAGTTAATTTACACCTGTGGGATAAGACCAAGAGTGTCTAATATGCTAAGAATAATTTTTCTATAAGGTATTATATTATCACACTGTTTACATGTTAAGTTTTGGAGTCAAGCAAGTTGCGAAATAAAAGTCGGCACAAGTTATCGTAAATTTCTCTAACAAATGTTCTGAACTTTAGGTCAAATGTATCAGCCCATATCTCCCAATATATAAAGAG
>MCJB01030145.1:186054-216453 GCA_002018475.1 Nicotiana obtusifolia | reverse complement strand
AATCCCACAGGGAATAGGCATGAAACAAATATCTGATTAATATGGTATTTCACTTAGTCTTAATTCGATCAAGTAACCAAATAAAATAAATTGATGTTGAGTACTTAAAGAAAATTAAACTAATAATTGCAGCTTGAAAAGAATAGTTGAATAAAGTTATGAAGTCGAGATACTAAGGTTGTGCTCCCCCTAATGTATTGATATTGATATTAACATCCGCTCTTGATATGCAATTGGTTCTTACTAGTGCGATATCTGATATTTTCCAATATTTAGATAACGTATCCTCTTATGATCCTCCCGAATACATTAGAGTCGAAATTAAGAATACCCAATCATTCGCCGACTTAAAATCCTCTTATTCCTAAGTGATTTTGTTAAACAAGGGTTAAAGCCTTGAATCGTCGTTACTTATTTCTACCAAACCCTACCTCCCTTTTCCAAGGTTCAATAGCGTAAATTGGTACCCGTTAATGTTTGCAACCACTAACGATTTAATTATGAATGAGAAATAAATAACCATCAAGATTCTTTCGAAATTGGAAGCAATATCAATTATTCAATAACATTCCACCCATCTAGGGTTCACAACCTCAGTATTAAAATTTAGCTACACATATTAAAAACTAAAGAACAATTAATAAAAGTTGAATTCATCTTACAACAATATGGATTTCCAAGTTTTGATCACTCAAAAATCTCTCCCAATTTGAAAATAACCAAAAGCACTATTTTGCACTCTTAAATCTGACCAGTCCCTTTGCACATAACCCTAGAGAGGCTATTACAGAGGCCCAAAAATCGAGGCGAACTGAAATAACTTCTGGCCGACTTTTCCGTCTGCGATCGCATTCCTGTCGCATAACAGGAATGCGGTCCGCATAATCGTCATCTTGTGTTGCAGACTTCACCAAGGCTTCTCCTTCCTAACGCACTTCAGGATACGGTCCGTAGAATGATTCTGCGATCGCAGAATGCAATCGCGATTCCCTTCTATTTTCCACCTCAAACTCTGTCCGTGTCTGCGATGAGAATGCGATTAGCATTTCCATTCTGCGGTCGCATTGTTGACAACATTCTTCCTTTAACTTCGGCTTGAAGTTCTGCCCGACTTTGCGATCAAATTTCCAATTCTGCGACTCGCATATCCACTTTGCGGTTGCAGAATTGCTTCTGCTGTATTGTTGATCTCTTTTCTTGCCTTTGAACGGCTTTTGGACTGATTTTCACGCTTTTGGGTTTCTTTCATCCCTGTACTGAAATTACACGAAACCTAAGTAAATATCATGATAATTAGCAAGTGGAACAAGCAATTTCTAATCAAATAGTATCAATATGTGCCGAAATTTCCAGGCACATCAAGCCGCCACTTTTTGATTAGGTCAAATGAAGACATACTTAAGGCGCGCGTGACACGGAATTCAGGGCGTCACATCAAAAGAAACAAAACGTCACATTAATAAATGACGGTGGCATTGTGACGCATGTGGTAAGTATCGAAAACGTCTTTTCATAGATCAACTGAGGACAAGCCTCTGCAACGCCTGCAAATGCTAATTAATGATTCCTCGTTTTGGGACGCGAACCGCCACCTTTAAGAAGGTATAAATAGCCTCTTTATCGTCGGTTCCAAAAGTTTGCGTTATTTGAACATTATCTTCTTCAAGTTCTCTGAGTTTTCCCATAAGTGATCCTCCCCTTTATTCTTGTCTCACCCCTGCATCTATTAGCTTCTTTAACTCTTCATTAACAATGGCAAAAACATCCAAATCTGTTCCCCAGAAACAAACCCCCTCTTCTTCTCAACCCACTGAAGATCCTGAGCCTGTCGTTGTTGAGGAAACTACGACCGATCCCCCTTTAAAAGTACTTGTACCGACTGGGTGTTCAATCGGTACCGATTTTAAGGTAGAGAAGGCTTCTTCTGTACCGGGCCGGGGCGAACCGGTCACTAGATACATTTGTTCGATTACGAACAAAATCATCGACAGGGTGAAGGAAGATTGTAACTGGGTTGATAAATGCGTGGTGGTTCCCGTACCGGAAGAGGCGATCACCACCTACGTGGAGGGCTACTTGAGTGTTTACACTTATCCCTTTACGTTGGGCCCTTTAGACCCCATCATCGTCACCTTTTGCAAAAGGTATGATGTAACACTGGGTCAGATTCACCCCTCTGCTTAGAGAATAGTCATTCTCTTTCGCTTTTCTGTAAGTAAGATCGACGGGCACCCTTTCACCCTCAATCATCTCCTGCGGCTATACAGTCCTTGAATCTTCCGAGGGGGATTAATAAAATTTGCTCGCCGGGCAAGCAAAGCACCCTTCTCGAGCATTGACGAGGATAGGGATTAAGGTTGGATGAGCCGATTTGTTCGGGTGAAAACATCGGACCTGATTCCGGCCGAAGACATGTCGTTCCCTGAGAAGTGGAACATGAACCGTAAGTGCCATCCCCCTATCCCAATTTGTTCGATGTTCTTCCTTTGTTATTTTACTAACCCATTTCACATGGTGCAGCTGTTTCTCGAACGCCAGCCGCGATTATGCACCTGAAAGAATGGGTCGAAAAAGTGGTGTCTTAAAGGACCTATTCGAAGCGTTCCTGGCGCGAGATATCGAAGGGCCGATGGGAGGCCAAAAATCATGGTGAGATTGATAACGTTTAAATTCTACGCCTTATGTTATCGATAATGTTGTCAACTTATAACTTACTTCACTCTTCATTTGCAGGCCTATCGAAGGATGTTGAATTGAGGCCAGCGTCCCCCGATAGTGAGGTTCCCTGCCATCCCCCTGCCTCAGAGCAGGAGAAGGAGAAAAAGAGGAAAGAAGTCCCCAGTTCTTCCGAGCCCAAGAGAAAGAGACCGAGAAAAAGGATAGCTCGTAAGCCCAAGACCTCGGACTCAATTTATCGGTTGATAGACGAGTCCGAGGAAGATGAAGACTTCGAACTTTTGGGCAACGAGCCATCTCAGGCAGTCCCCGAGCAGAGGGCCGATGAAACACATCTTCATCAAGTCGAGGGCCCCGAAATGGGGGCGAGAACTGGGGCTTCCGCCGATGCGAGAGGAGCGGCGTAGGGAATCTCGGGCCCCATAGAAACAATAGACTCCCCTTCCTTCTTGGAGTCAACCTTTAACGAAGCCCAAGCTACAAAAGGACACTCCCCGAGCAAAAGCCATATATCGGAAGGCCCTTTCCAAGGTTTCTTCGATGGCGTGGAATCGGCGGATACTTTTGGGCTCGGTAATATAGAAGTACCGAGGAAGAGTCCCTCCACCGGAACGAGTAAGGCATCTTTCAGTCCAAAGCTGGTCGATAGATTTCCTGCTCCGAGTTCAGACCCTGATCGAAAGTGGATAATAAGTTTTACCATTCCCGAAGATGTTAGGGCCCTTTTTGTGCCTGTGGGGGTGGCTAGTTATCTTTGGTGTTTGGTAACCAAAGAAGATCAGGCCGCGATGAACGAGGTGGATGTACCTTGCTTGTTCAATGAGGCTCAACAAGCACTAAATAAGGTAAGTTTCTAATATGCCTTATCTGGTGTTCGCCATTTTGCATTTCAAACTTCAACTAACTGTCATATTTTCTCTTGTACTTGTAGGCCTCGGTGCTTCATCATGAGGCTTTTCTTTGACAACGGGAAGAATCGGCGCGTTGTGAGCGGCTCGAAGGGGAGATGTCGACCCTTCGGACCGAACTGGACTTCGTGCGTAGAGAAAATTCTGGCTTAATCGAGCAGATGGGGCAGCAGCTCGACCAAATAAACTGGTTCCGATCTGAGGCAAGTGAGGCCAAAGCATAAATCAATGAATGGAGAAATAGGACGGATCTGCTGACTTCGGAAAAGGAGGCCTTCCAAGCTCAAATAGTTTCATCGGAAAACCAATTATCGGAGGCAAAAGGCAAAATCGGGGCTCTGACTAAGAGCACCGATGTTTTTCAATCCTAAGTCGACGCGCTCACCTCGGATCATGAAATTTTGGTCAACGAGCTTCAAACGGCAAAATTGGAGGTTGTTGCATCCAAGGCTGAGGCCGATGAGTTAGTGGCCCAGTACAGGGCCGATGCCGAGGCTGCTCAAGATCAATCGAAGATTTTGGTCGAATATACCAAGTGTCAAACTCGCCTATCTGTTCTCGAGGAAATACAAGCTCGGGGCTTCGATCTATAAACCGAGATCGACGATGCCAAAAGGATTGAAGCCGAAGCTAGAAAACAAGCCTTCCCAGAAGAGAAAGAAGACTCCGAGAATTCTGAATAAAGCGCCTATTTTGTATTATTTTTTTTTTTTTTGTAATGAAGTCCCCACTTCTGTAAACATACTTTGTGCATTTATATATAAAAGTCTTCTTTTCTTTCCATTCCTTGCTGACTCGTTTCGATTCTATGTATTAGAACCGATGGTTCAACTTAATGAATTTTCTGTTCTTCAAGCTCAGTTTAGACTTAGCCAACTCTGGGATATGCCTTAGTAAACTTTCCCTCTCTTCGATCGATTTGGTAGGGCCTTAGCCTCGAAAAGATCTAGGGTTTGCCTCAATAGGTCTTATTTTCCTTCGAGTTTCATTAACTCGGCACGGCCTTAGCCTTTTAAGAAATCGGGGTCTGCCTTAGTAGGTCTTATTCCCCTTCGAGTTTCATTAACTCAGTATGGCCTTGGCCTTTTAAGAAATCGGGGTTTGCCTTAGTAGGTCTTACTCCCCTTTGATTAAATTTGATTTTCGAATGAAAATCTGAGCAATGTTAGTTTTTGATCGAACAATGAAAATCGAAATGGCCCTTGGGCTCGGAGATAGGATATCGGTGCAAAAGAACTTTTATTAGTATTCAAGTGCTTGTACAATTTGCTTAGGGGACAGATCAATCTATTTGGGTACGGTTCTTTTGACCGTTTGACCCTTACATCGATTCCTAATGATCTATGAGAAGTTCCCCCTAATTGAAGTAGCTAAGCAGTCTTCTGATATTTGAGGTCGATCGAAGTTTAGCACCGAACATTGTTGTCTTCGATATGCGACCAGTCTTCAAATCTAAGTTAGCACGTTTTCTGGTTGCCTCATTAAAAACCTTGCCGTAAAATCCAATTTGGGACAAAAACGATCGGAGGGAAAAAGAGTGCAACGCGTGCTTTCAGTCCTAATTTCCTATGCTCTCCGGTTCGAGGTTACATTACTTGATACCTGCAAGTGTTAGTAACATAAAACAAACAAAAACGAAGAATGAAATATCATACCTCAACAATAGTATCGTTTCAAAGTGGTTTATGTTCCAATTGTTCGGCAGTTGTTTGCCGTCCATTGTTCCAAGCTTGTATGATCCGTTTCCGGTGATCTTTATGATGGAGTAAGGCCCTTCCCAGTTCGGCCCCAACTTCCCTTTGTTTGGGTCTCGAGTATTGGGTGTGATTTTTCTGAGCACTAGGTCTCCGATGTTGAAATGTCGAAGATGGGTTCTCCTGTTGTAGTACCTTTCAATCTTTTGCTTTTGGGCGGCCAATCAAACAAGGGCTACTTCCCTTCTTTCATCCAATAGTTCCAAATTGGTATTCATAGCCTCGCGATTCGATTCCTCGGTTGCATAGCGGAACCTGATACTCGGTTCGCCTACTTCAACCGTTATCAAAGCTTCAGCAGCGTACACTAGGGAGAAAGGGGTGGCTCCGGTGCTGGTTTTCTCGATTGTGTGATACGCCCATAGGAATTCAGGCAATATCTCTTTCCATTTCCCCTTTGCGTCAGTTAACCTCTTTTTGAGATTTCGAAGTAAGGTTTTGTTGGTCGATTCAGCTTGTCCATTGCTGCTGGGGTGATAGGGCGTCGATAGGATCCTTTTGATCTTGTTATCTTCGAAAAACTTCGTCACTTTGCTGCCAATGAATTGCTTCCCATTATCGCACACGATCTCTGATGGCATCCCAAATCGACATATGATGTGAGCCCAAATGAACTCGATTACTCCCTTTTCCCTAACCTTCTCATATGCCTGCGCTTCAACCCATTTGGAGAATAGTCAGACATAAAAAGAATGAGTGTGTAGGGGAGAGGGCCGACGATGTCCATTCCCCATTTCATGAACGGCCACGGCGACAAGACCGAATGCAACGTCTCCCCGGGCTGATGGATCATCGGTGCGTGTCTTTGGCACTCGTTACACTTGCAAACGAACTCTTTTGCGTCTTTTTCCATATCGATCCAATAATAACCGGCTCGGATTATTTTTCGGACCAGGGATTCAACACCGGAATGATTCCCACACATACCTTCGTGTATTTCCCTTAAAATATATTCGGTGTCACCTAGTCCCAGACATATCGCGAGGGGTCCACCGAATGTCCTTCTAAATAAGGTTCCGTCATCGGATAAATAGAACTGAACCGCCTTTGTGCGCAACATTCTCGATTCTTTTGTCCGAGGGGAGCTTACCGGAGCTGAGGTACTCTATGTACTTATTCCTCTAATCCTAGGTCAGACTTGTTGAATTGATTTCGGCGTGGCCTTCCTCCAGTACCGACCTCATGAGCTACACGACCTTTTCGGATTCGATCTCGTCATCTTCGACCGATGAACTACCAGGATCGACCAGTTCGTGCTTTACCTTAGTCCTGTGTACAAGCACCGATATCACTAATGCATCATTGTGAGGTTGCATAATCTCCTCTGCATCTTCTTCGCCGAAATGTAAGATTCCCTC
Organism: Nicotiana obtusifolia; assembly: GCA_002018475.1. NCBI lineage: Eukaryota > Viridiplantae > Streptophyta > Magnoliopsida > Solanales > Solanaceae > Nicotiana > Nicotiana obtusifolia. Next base: position 209,757 of record MCJB01030145.1, on the reverse strand, counting down.
CATCGCGTAATCCCGAGTGCGCTTTTCCCGGGTGATGGATATCTTAGTGCGCTTTAGTATCGGACCTTGGGAAGCATCTACTCCGCTAATAATCATATTAATCGTGTGTTGCGGCTCTTCCTGGTTCGCTTGCTTATTCCTGTTCCCATAATGATTTTTAGCTCGATCGCTCAAAAACTCTCGAAGATGCCCATTTTCGAGCAACCGTGCCACCTCCTCTCTTAACTGTCGCCAATCTTCTGTCTTGTGTCCGTGTGTACCATGATATTTGCATATCAAATTGGGTCTCTTCGGGCAGGATCTGATTGTAACGGTCGAGGCCACTTGGTGTCCTTGATATGACCGATAGCTGATACGAGAGCAGCCGTATCGACGTTGAAGTTATACTCCGATAACTACGGTACTTCTCGATGACTCGGGGTTCTCTCGAAGTTGTTTCTCATCATGGGTCCTCAGTTGTTCCGACTATGATCGTTCCTGCCTTGCTAGAGTGACTTTCCTGTCCCCAGGATATGGTCGATGTCGATCTCTGCTCAGTCTCGGTTCCCGATGAATATCCCTTCGAACCCTATCATGAGTTCTGAAGGGGTAAATAGATCCCGAAGGGGCTCCAAGCTGGTCATCCTCGACTCTCATCTTTGACTGGTATCGGTTGTGTATATCCGCCCATGTGACGGCTGGGTATTCTATCAAGTTCTGTTTAAGTTGCTGCGAAGCCATTGAACTTCGAGCGTTGAGCCCTTGGGTGAAGGCTTGTACGGCCCAATCGTCAGTGACCGGTGGCAGGTCCATCCGTTCCATCTGAAAACGAGATACAAATTCCCCGAGCATCTCATTATCTTTTTGCCTGACTTTGAACATGTCCGACTTCCACGTCTCCACTTTGATAGCGCCTGCATGTGCTTTTACGAAGGCATCTACAAGCATAGCAAAAGAGTCGATGGAATTAGGGGGCAAGTTGTGATACCAAGTCATGGCCCCCTTTGACAAGGTTTCTCCGAACTTTTTCAAAAGAACGGACTCGATCTCGTCATCTTCTAAGTTGTTTCCCTTTATGGCGCATGTGTATGCGGTCACGTGCTCGTTTGGATCGGTTGTCCCGTTGTACTTGGGAATTTCCGGCATGCGAATTTTCTTCGGTATGGATTTTGGAGCGGCGATTGACGGGAAGGTTTTCTGCACAAACTTTTTGGAATCCAAGCCTTTCAATATCGGGGGTGCTCCTGGGATTTGATCCACTCTCGAATTATATGTCAACACCTTTTTGTCGTTGGCCTCGATCTTCTTTTCGCTAGACTCGACTTGTCTGGTTAGTTCCTCGAGCATCTTCATGATCCCGGAGTTCGCCCTCGATCCGCCTTCATTCGGTTCTTCTGTGATTGGTTCATTTTCAGGAATGGTTCCCCGAGAATGGCCGACCTCAACCTTATTCGATATTTGGCTCCGATTTTTCAGTTGAGCAATGGCCGCTTACTGGGCTTGCAACATGTTGAAGATTATTCTGAGGTTAATCTCGCCCCCTTCGTCGTTTTGGGGTCCCTGAGTTGTTGATCGGTGTTCTCTACGAACACTGTTTGATGGATCAGTAGTTCGATCTACATCGACCGCCATTTGCGAATTAGCGTCGATCGGAACTTCATCACCGGGTACTACGTTGTTGTTTGAACCCTGATGATCAACTTCGTTATCGACGTACATAGGTGCATATTGTGAATGTGACATGGTTGTACTATAACCTGAAATCAAAGATACTTCACAGAACAAGTATAAAATAACTTGTGTGGCAGAAAACTGTATCAAATGCTCACTATTATCCTTAATCCCGCAGTGGGCGCCAAACTGTTTGCCCTTGGCTTCGGATAACAATTAAATTTATACATGGTTTTAGGGACACGTGATTTGGTTTGATACAAATAAAGGATAATAAAAATAAAGACTAAATTCGGTGAGTAAATTGAGAGAGAATGCAAACCACAAGTCTAGAATAGCTTGACCTTGATTGATTTCTCTAAGATAGACAAATATGAAGCAAATGGATAAAGAAAATAATTAGAGTTGACTGTATTTTTTGTATATTGATAATCGTTTTTTGATCATCCCTTTTACAATCACGCTACCCCTTTATATAGGGAGGGGAATGATTCTTATACAAGGTAAAAATCTATCTATAAGGTAAAATATCCCTTGAATTACTAATTTCAACGCCTTTGCTGATTTCCGTCGCGATTCCCGCCGAGATATTTATGTATCACGGAATTTCTGGTCCTTCCGTTACGCAAATCTGATAATTTTACCCTAAGACATTTTACCCTAATCGACCTCAACAATCTCGTCTCGGATATCATGGCTTCGAGTTCCATTTCGATGATGCCCGGTCTCAACCTTCGTTCCTTGATGTCCCGACCCCGGCCTATCGAACAACAATTCTAATCGACACCAGTCGTATAAATTCGAACCCGATATTCTCTATGCAAGCAATCCGAGTTCGACCCCATACAGAATCTAAATGAAAGTGGAGCACCGATAGGTGATGCATCAGTTTTTCATGTGGTTGAAAAAGAAAAAAATGTTCGGTGATAATGTTATTAGTACTGTGGTCACAAACAATTTTTTTTACACATAGGTGGGAAGGAAAGGAAAAAAAAAGAAGAAGAAGAAAGGTGGCAAATTATACGTCTAACACCGTTTGCCCTTCACCTTAAAAAAATAGTTTTGACTTCAATAAAATTATCGTCTAATTATTTTTTTAAATTTAAGAGTTTAAAATTAACTAAGTGAACATTTAATATTTAAAAAATTTTAATCGAATTATACAAATCCCTTTCCTAATATTTAAAAATTCTAAATTAACTAAACTAATATAAATATTTCTATAATAGAATGTTAATTAAAGTATTACATGTCTGAAAAAGAATATCTTACACGTTGAATATTTCGAATCATGACTAACAAATGCTACGAGGAGATAACCATGTTAAAGAATGCGTCATAAAGATAAGAAATATTAATGCTCCTATTTAATATCGTTATCAAGCTAGTCATCTTTTTACCAATTTTAATATAAATGTGTAGGATTCAATCCCAGTATAAAGAACTTCTTCAATAATTTCAACGATTCGGCAGCTTATGTGCGACCTGTGGCCCACGCCTCCTATTTGTTCGCGGCCCCGATGGTCAATCTTTCCCTCGCTTGAGAAGTTTCATTTCAGATTAAGCAGAGGATCAGATGAAGATATTCTTTTCCTTTTGAAGGGGAGCCACTTCATCACTGGATTCCTCGTCCTCTACAATGACCACTATGGCGGGCTCAGTCATTGCCTTCTTTACTTTTTTATTTTGAGACCCAGCCAAGGAAGAACGTCTCCTTTTTGGTTGCTTGTTCTCTGGCTGGAGACTCCGAGGGAAAGCACCTTCATCGGAAGTAGGTCCGTGTACACTGCTTCACGCAAGGACACTTTGTAGTAGTGTAAAGCGGTCGATGTCAAATATAATAACCCAACAAGGTTGGGGTCGAATCCCACAGGCAATAAGTGTGAAAAGGTTACTTGACTAGTGTGTTACTCGACTAAACTCGTAATTCTATCCAGTTAACCGTAACAAGAGTATATATTAATGGTAACAAGAGTATGAATTGAGTTTGGTTTTAGGTGATGGCTAATTGAAATATTAAGAATGTAGATAATTTGATTAAAGAAACCAAGGTTGTGTCCCCATTAATGAAGTGTAATGCTACCGGTGTTAATATGATATATTTCTAATGGAAGGTCCTTTTGATATGCAAATGATGTCTAAATGACTACCCAATATTTTTCAATAGTTAGGTAGTATTTCCTCTTTATGATTTTTCCAAATATAAAAGAGTTTCAATTAAGAACAATCAATTTATGCCAAATAAAACCCACTTATTCCTAAGCGATTTTATTAAACAAGCTTTAAAGCCTTGAGTCTTTGGTATTTACTTCTACCAAATTCTACCCCACTTTCCCAAGCAAAGCAAGAATTTAATGGCATTTGTTAATGTTTGCAACCACCAACAATAAATGAAGAATGAGAAGTAAATAAATATCAACCAACCATTATATATATATTCAATGTTAAACACCCATTAACATAACACCCATTTAGGGTCCACAACCTTAGTATTTAAAGTTAGCTACTCATACTAAAATACAAAAGCAAGAGAATATTAAATGTCATAAAGCTTACAAAGTAACAGATTCTTGACCCAAAAGCTTCCAAAAGAGAGGAAAATGCTTTGTATTGTAGCTTTAAAGTCAGACAAGATAGAGCCCACAAAACCCCAATAAATCTATTTATAGAGAGCCAAAAATCGGACAAAACTGCCCTTTCAGGTTGCATATGCGACCGTATTTCTGTCACATAACAGACATGCGGTCCGCATTTTTGACATGGCCATCGCAGATTGTAACCCTAGTTTCACCTTCACCGCATTCATGGTTTGCGGTCCGCATTGTAGAAATATGACCGCATCTTGCATCGTATTTTCTTCCTTCAGTAGACTTCGTGTTTAGTTTGCGGTTACTTCTGCGGCTCGCAAACAAGTTATGCGATCGCAGATGAGACTGCATTTTTGACGTTGAACTTTGCCCAGAATTCTGTTTTGATCTGCGATCTCTCTGTGAAATATGCGGCTCGCATGTGGGTTTTGCGATAGCATATCCACATTTGCGATGCCTTTTTGCTCTTTTCTTGTCTTTTTGTGGCTTTTTGAACTCTTTTCCATGCTATTAGGTCCTTACGCCTCATATACTGCAAAAAATACTAAAATTACATAAGTACAAAGGGAAATTGCATTTAAAACAAGCTAAAATCTAAGCAATTAGTATCAAATGTGCCGAAATTCTCCGGCACATCAGCACCCTCATGGCTTCCTAAAGATTGGTTAAAATGTCGACCTCGGGGCAGGTGATGGAGCCCTGCGGAAGTCCTTAACCAAGAAAAAAATGAAGCTAGCAAAGTTATCTACGTTCATACAAAGATAAAAGGAAGAAGGACTCGGTTTACCATGGTTCTTGGCCTTCCACCCATATTTGGGGGTCATTTCCGTCCATCGGCGGGATTCTAGTGTTGTAATTTCTAGAATCTTTTGAACCCACTGGTTCAGGCCTTGAACTCGTGGTGATTCCCACCGAGTAGCTGAAACAAAGGAAACGAAGAGGTCAACAATAACGGAAAACAATTTTTTCACGAAGGAAGGAAACGAATCAAAAACTTATGAAAACGGTTCCACGACTCAGAAAAAGGCAAAGTTGTGGCTGCCATGATGTCCTTGGTGGCAATGATGAAAAATCGCCCCATCCACCCGCAATCATTGTCGTCATCCACGCTGGTGAGGCTAGAGATTCATCATGTGTGCAAGGGTTAGGGATTCCCCAACTCCGTGCACAGCTAGCGCATGCAAGCCACCGTTTTCCATATAGGGTCGAGCCCTTCATTCGATGCCAAGGAAAACAGACCCAAGGTAAAGGGATACATATAGACACTTGGTGAAGGTTACTCGGTTTATCATATCCGGATCGAGGATTTTGAGGTTAGGGAAGTTGCAGTCCTCCTTCACTGCATCGATACTAGAAGGGCGAATGGAGAAGGGATACCTACTAACATCCCAAGTTCGGGAAGACGTAGTAGGGGGCTCCTCTTGGAAGTCATTAGCAGTATTCAGGTTTTTTGGTATGACGGTGTTTACAGTGGGAGGCTTATAATCGGTATTAGTAGCCTTGTTTCTCTCCGGGTCTCCGCCAAAGAAAAGGCCAGATTTTTTGGAGGATGGAGTACAGGAAGCCGTAGTAGTAAAGACACAGTAAAACTTTTTTGCGAAGGACGTTAAAGAAGATGGAAAGCTTTCTAAGCAAATGCAGAGTAAGTGCAGTGAAGAAGAAGGGTTCATGAAAACTAACTTTGGAAGTAAAGAAGTAAATTAATGAGAAGAAGTGAAGATATAGACGGCGAAAATCGTGGTCATGATTACCTCGAAAACTGGCGAAAATATTTTTGAATCGTGCGGCAACACGTGTTCGGCATATTAAATGTGAGAAGACGTGCATTCGTTCAAGTGTCAGAAACTGTTCAGGAGGTTTTCCGCCAAGAAAGGATCTTCACCAACTTCCCCGTGATACAAAGATATGTCAAAAGGAGGCGGACTATCTGTATATGGTAAAATTGGTTTACAATAAATGATCGAATAATAGCATGACACATGGAACTGAATACAGGTAAAAGGCGAATCAAGTAATAACTAGTACCAGGAACAACAACTTTCAATTGACATCGGGTAGACCCCGAAGGAAGCATGGTCAACAGGAGTAGATCAAATATTTGCCTTTGGATAGCATTCAATGAAGAATATTCTCTAACATTAAATGAGCAGCCGTTGCAGAGAATATTTGAACACATGGTTTGTCGTTGCATATTCATCAATGACTCCTTTATTATCATTTAAGTCGAGCTTAATCTTAGGATCTTGTTTCCCTAGGTATAGCTATAAATAGAAGGCCTAGCAGCCATTGTAAGGCACTAAATTCTTGGCAAAACATATGTTGTATTTCATTTTCGCTCTCAATTAAACAATTTCATTTGCTCTTTTGCATTTCTCTCATTTTTGTCCTCGGAGATACTGCTCTCGGAGTCAGGCTTGTCATCTTCTTCAATTTCAATTGCTAAGTCTTACTTACAATCTTATTTCATTATCAATTTTTTGGATCAAATCAGTTCACTTGTCTATAAACCACGTAACAAATTCAATTGTACCGTTTTACGGGTAAATACATACCAATAGTAATAAACTTCTAATTGCATAAACTACTTTTTATTTATATTTAATAAAATTTTAGCATAATTAAAGGATAAAGTTTTTTTCGAGTGGGTGTATTTTCAAAATTAGGCTTGCGGGGTGAACGGCATTCTATTGTACTACTAAAACTAGCTGTACTAGAGTAGTTTAGTTGCGCCTTTTGAATCAAATAGGCTCACCCTTTCCGAAAGGCGAGCAGCCTGCTTTGCAAGCAAATATATAGTCCCCCACCCCTTTGAGTTGTTGCTGGAGTCGGAGACAATCAAAGAGGCAGCAAAATAGGATCTTTCGATCAGGGAGAGCTCAACAAGGTCGAGACCAAGATGATGGATATTCCAAGGAAGATCGAAATTTCGTGTATGGAAATTAATAACTGCAATCACAAAACAAATGTAAAGAAATTTTTTTTTTAATAAAACTTGTGAGTACAACAGAATACCATAAAATATCCGAGAATAAAGTCAAATGCTACTACAACCAACCCCAAAATATGGTGTCAACAAGTACACGAGCACTACTGAATAACAAGGTATGAAATAAATCCTCTAATACAACTGTTTGAACATGAGAAACAGTAAAGATAAAGATAACAGGAAGAGAACTTCAAGTATTGGGGACGGTATGGCAGCTACCTCCTCCCAAATAGCTGGCACAACTCAAGCCTGAAAATCACCTCGGCCAGATGTACTTTGATCTACACACGAAGTGCAGTGTGTAGTATGAATATAGCCGACCCAATGTACTCAATGCGTAACAATACTAATCTTAGGTTGAAAGCAGTGATGAGCTCAGAACAACAAACAAATGCTTGTACTAATGAAATACAGAATAAACCGTAGAAACAGTAAATCAATGATATCAAGTACAGCTCGTTCGCTTTTCAGGGATTTAGGCATGCTTTCAAGTATAACAGTTAAAAATCCAACACGGATAAAGTAGGTCGATTACCAATTAGCATGAGGAAAGTACATCCCTATGCCTACATGTCAAGTATACACGTAAATCAACTGTATCATAGTAGATCCATCAATAGTATTTACACTTAGCACTGTACGGGTGTCTGGAATAACTGTCTATCATCAAGCACATAAATGAAACACTGTGCATGCGCCCACTGTTGGCACATTAGACTCCGGAATGGCGAATCCTGCCCGAGCGCTAATTATACTCACTTATTCCAATAATGAGGCGTGGTGCAATAAGCAAAGGTTTAGCCGGAATCCTGGATATGGGAGACAAACAAGACGATTTGAGATTGATTTCATGATCTTGCACTAATTTGTGCAAGGTTTGTTAATTGATGGAGTTTCAGGGCATACGAGAGAAGAGAGAAGAAGGGAAAGAAGGACGGCTGGGAGGGTAGGAAATGATTTAGGGTTCTGGGGGTGAGACCAAATGCTCTCTGAGTTAAAACAGGGGGGAAGAGATCTGGGCCGTTAGATCATTTAATCAACGGCCCTGATAAATTGGGGCGTTACATTTTGAGAAAAATCAAATTTTGAGATAATTTGTGACAAGTGATGATTTAAATCACCGGTCCAGATTGCTTGTGTTTGTTTTGTGAGTGAGATTAGAGGGTGACGTATTAGGTCATGATTAGTTGAGAGGTAATGGCAAGGATTGTCAAGTTGGAAAGGGATGGGGCATTTGGATTGGGTTGTTTTCCATTTGGGCTTGCACATTTGGGCCGAAAATAAAATAACTAATAGTCAAATTGTATTTGGTTGAGAATTGCAATGGTAGCCTTTTTTTCTTTAATCCCTTTTTGAAATAAATTAATTTAAATAGACTTAACAATTTTCAATAAATGTGGCAAAATTACAATTGTTATATGTACTACTAATTATTGATTAATTATCTATAAATGACACATATTTCAAATTATAGCACTAATTTCAAAATACTAATATAGTAACCTAATTCATTGGAAATTAAGGAGTAATTTTGTCAAATTATAAAACATATGTAATGTATATACAAAAGTTAGTTTTATAATAGTAAATACATTTGTAATTACACAATATTAGTACTATGTGATTAATTTTGAAACTAATGCTTAATTAATTTATAAAATAGATAATCACTAATAGAAAAATACTTTAAAGTATTTATTGTAAATTGTTAAGCGTGAATAAATTAATTTTAACAGGGAGGGTCAAAATTGGCCATCAACAATACCCAAACCTCAAATCAATTTTAGAGAACACTCTCGCACCCTGAAGCTGATCAAATAAGCCATCAATGTGTGGCTGTGGGTACTTGTTCTTAATTGTAACTTTGTTCAACTGCTTATAATCAATGCACATCCGCATAGTACCATCATTCTTCTTCACAAACAGAACTGGTGCACCTCAAGGCGACACACTAGGCCTAACGAATCCCTTATCAAGAAGTCAATTCCTTCAACTCTGCTGGTGCCATATGATACGGAGGAATAGAAACGGGCTGAGTGCTCGGCACCAAGTCAATACCAAAATCGATATCTCTGTCGGGTGGCATGCCTGGCAGGTCTGCAGGGATCACATCCAGAAAGTCTCTCACTACCGGAACGGACTCAATGGTAAGAGTATCAGCACTAACATCCCTCATAAAGGCCAAATATGCCAGACATCCCTTCCCAACCATCCGTTGGGCCTTCAAATATGAAATCACTTACGAGGAACATAGTCTAGAGAACCTCTCTACTCAACCTTAGGCAATCCCGGCATCGCCAATATCAAGGTCTTAGTGTGACAATCCAGATTAGCGTGACATGGTGACAACCAATCCATGCCTTAAATCACGTCAATATCAATCATACTAAGCAGTAAAAGATTAACTCTCGTCTCCTATCCCCCAATAGTCACCACACACAACTGATATACACAGTCCACAATAATAGAATCACCTACCGATATGGATACATGAACAGGCGTAACTAAGGAATCACGGGGCATATCCAAATAACGAGCAAAGTACGATGATACATATGAATAAGTGAACTGGGATCAAATAATATGGAAGAATCCATGTGGCACATTGAAACAATACTTGTGATCACTACATCTGAAGCAACTGCCTCTGGCCTAGCGGGAAAAGCATAGCATCGAGCCTGACCACCACCTGTCTGATCTCCCCCTCTAGGGCGACCTTGACCTGTACGACCCCCACCCCGAGTTGGCTGAGCGGGTGGTGTAGTAATTGGTGCAAGGGTCATAGACCTGACCTCCCTGCTACACTGGACCTCTATAGTGACGGGGACAATACTTCTTCACATGTCCCAACTCTTTACAATAATAACAACCTCGAGCCAGAAATGGCGGTGGGGCCTGCATCGGGCCCGGAGAACTAGAATAACCACTAGAAGAACCCAGTAATGACGAACCCTGAACTAATGGAGCATAGGAAAACTCTGAACTGGGAGGGCACTGAAAGATTATTAACCCGGATGAGCACCATATGAACCAAGACTAGCTGATGCACCACGACGAACCGGACGAGCCATCTGAGCGGGCCTGTAAGGATGACCCTTACTGTGATGTGACTTACCTCCAGATAAGGTACTACTAAAACCACCAAAACTATGGGACCTGTTACTCTCCCGCTCCTCGTTCTCAAGCTTGCAAACAAACTCCAAACGCCTAGCAATCTCGACAACCTCGTCAAACCTAGCATCCGTCTCGGCCTCTTCGGCCAAACAATAACGTAGACCATAGTTGAGGCCATCAATGAACCTCCCAATCCGCTCTCTCTCTATGGGAACCAACCATATAGCATGACAGGCCAAATCTGCGAATCTCATCTTATACTGGGTCACAATCATATCTTCCTGGTGTTAGGGCTGTTCAAAGCTGAACCAAAACTGTTAACCGAACCGAACCGATGGCATATTGGCTTATTGGTAGCGGATTATCGAGATAATAGATGGTGAACGGATTGAGATTTTATACTTAATGGCTTAATGGTTTGGGGGCGGAATGCTCAATTTTCTTTCTGGGTAAACCGTTAACCCGTTAAGAATTTTTATATTTACACTTTGTCTGCCGGTTTTATCCGTAATAGCTAGATTGTTTGGTTTTATGTCCTTTTTGCATGTATCTAACAAATTAAATTTTGATTTTTTGGATTTTTGGTTTTACAAATATTTCTTGTGAAGAACGAATGTTATTGAAAGTTTGATTGATTCATACGTGTAAGTAGTCTTGAATATGAACTAGATTGGAACTTGGAAGAAAGAAGACTCTTCAATTCCAAAATATTGTTAGATCTTAGATGGTATTAAAATTTTGGCATTGATTTGAAACTGTTTGGTATTGATTGAATGATTCTTCAAAATATTTCTATTTGGTTTATCCGTCCGATTTGCCCGATAAGCACCCCTACCTGGCATAGCTGCTCAAATCTCTACACATAAGTCTGTAGGACAAAATTCTCTCAAAAAAGAATGGAGAACTCATGCCATGAAAGTGGCGTTGCGCCAACTGGCTTGCTCATCTCATAGGCCAGCCACCATCGGTAGGCTACCCCAGTCAACTAGAAAGTGGTAAATGCAACTCCACTGGTCTCCAAAATACCTGTTGTGTGAAGAATCTGCTGATACCGGTCTAGGAAATTCTGGGCATTCTCTGACTCCTCCCCGCTAAACTCTGGAGGATTAAGCCTCCCAAACCTCTCTAGTCTCTTCTGCTCCTCATCACTCATAGGTGGGGTAACCTCGGCACGAGCAGCAGCAACCGGCTGGGCTGGTAGTACCTCCGATGTCTGGAGTCCCTGAGCTACCTGCTCTAGAGTGCGAGCACCAGGAGTCTGAGCACCTCCCCCGCCTTGAGAAGTGGCTGGTGCGGCTGGAACTAAAACCGCCTGAGGAAGGCTAGTGCATACAGTCAAAATCTAGGCCAAAGTCTCCTAAAGGCCTGGGATCATAATAGGCACAGCTGGTGCCTGAGCTGGTCCTACCGACTCAATAACATCTGGTATCTGCTCCTCAATTGGAGCAACTGGTGGCTCCATAGGTACCGCTCTAGCTGTGGTACGAGCCGCACCTCGGCCTCTATCGCTGCCCCTGCCTCCCACGGCCCTAGCTAGTGGTATTGGTGGCTGTCTGCCTGATCCGCTCGCACGTGTCCTCACCATCTGTGAGAGAATAGAATAGTCAAGTTTCAAACTTCGGAATTAAAAAATTCACACGATAAGAATTCAAGAAAGTGAAGTTTCCTAACAGTTCTGTAGCCTCTCGAAGATAAGTACAGACGTCTCGGTACCGATCCACAAGACTCTACTAAATTTGCTCGTGACTCGTGAGACCTAAGAAACCTAGTGCTCTGATACCAACAAGTCATGACCCAAAATCCACAGGTCATGATGGCACCTAAACCAATCAGCTAGGTAAGCCAACAGTCACATGATTAACAATGAAAATGAAATAACATGGTCTAATATCTCAACAGCGGAAGAATGCCATAAAATATCTTAGAATAAAATCAAATGCTACTACAACTAATCCCAAAATCTGGTGTCAACAAGTACACGAGCACTACTGAATAACAAGGTACGAAACAAATCCTCTAATACAACTATTTGAACATGAGAAACAATAAAGATAAAGATAACAGGAAGAGAACTTCATGGACTGCGAAAGGTATGGCAGCTACCTCGTAGTCTCCCAAATAGCCGGCATAACTCAAGCCTAAAAATCACCTCGACCGGATGTACCTGGATCTGCACCCAAAGTGCAGAGTGTAGTATGAGTACAACCGATCCAATGTACTAAATAAGTAACAACACTAACTTTGCGTTGAAAGTAGTGACGAGCTCAGAACAACAGTCAAATGCCAGTACCAGTAACCGTTACAGTTCAGAAAATACAGAATAAACCATATAAATAGTAAATCAATGATATTAAGTATAGCTCGTTCTCGTTCAGGGATTTAGGATTGCTTTCAAGCATAACAGTTTAAAACCCAACAAGGATAAAGCAGGTCAATTATCAGTTAGCATGAGGAAAGTACATCTTTATGCCTACATGTCAAGTATACACGTAAATCAACGGTATCATAGTAGATCCAGCAATAGTATTTACACTTAGCACTGTATGGGTGCCTGGCATAATTGCCTATCATCAAGCACATATATGAAACACTGTACCTGCGCCCATTGCTAGCATGTCAGACTCCGAAGGAGCGAATCCTGTCCAAGCACTAATTATACTCACTTAGCCAAATTATGAGGCCTGATGCACGTGTCGCCTTAAATAATAACACTCAAGCCAATATGAGCTTGGCGTACGCGTCACCTCAAAATCAGTACCAAGCCAACTCTAAGGCCCAAACTCAATCATTTGTCGTTCAAGTCTCAGATAAAAATATTTTAAATTCTCAGTTTAATAGAATTACCCTTAAGTGGTATCCACAACATGTAAGGAATCAAATAAGAAGTACTGAGACAGAGATATTACTCACGGATCTAGTATCATGAGAACATGTGATCAAATAAGGCACATAACTCAAAGACAACAAGAATAGCCCTATGAAGTCTTAAATAGTTAGAACATAGCCTAGACATGATGTCTAACATGGTTCACAGTTCAAACAATCAATCAAGTAGAGAGGACACGGGGATAACATGATATGCTAGCAAAACAAGCCCGGTAGTAGCCTAAAGGCCTCCCCAAACCATGAACAAAACATGCACACACGCCCGTCATCTAGCGTGCACGTCACCCCAATATCTATCATACAATGTAGTCCTTAGGGTTAAACACTCTCAAATCCAAGTTTTGATGTGTTACATATCTCAAACCGTGCAAATCACAACTCTCACAAGCCCTTCCCACGTATATCGGCCTTTAAACAGCTCGAATTTAATCACAAACAACTCGATATCAACAAATAATGTCGTAGGAAACAACTTCAAACAATAAAGTTTCGTTCTTTATCAAAATCAAAAAGTCAACCACGGGCCCACTCCTCGAAACCCGAACAAATTCACAAATTCTAGACACCCATTCGATTACGAGTCCAACCATACCAAAATCATCCAATTCCGACCTCAAATCGATCTTCAAACCTCCATTTTTCATTTTTGAAAAGTTTCCACCAAATACCCCATTTATTTACTCTAATTCACTAATTAAATGCTAAAACAAATATGGAATCATGATATAAAAATAAATCCGAGTCAAAAACACTTACCCTGATCCAAGACGTGAATATCCCCTCCAAAATCACCCAAAATCGAGCTTTACAATTAAAAATGTGAAATAATACTCTAATTTTAAACATTTTATTGCCCAGTTTTTCCTCTTCGCGATCGCGGAAATTCCCTCGCGATCGCGAAGAACAAAAAAAATACTACCCTAAAAAATACACTTCACGAACGCGATGTTTTACCAGTTATAACACTTCGGGAACGCATGCCCAACTATGCTATCACGTAGTCTTGAAGCCTTACACCCCAGCTGACCAATCCTCTTACGCGAACGCATGATCCTTCTCGCGTTCACGGTGACTTGAGACCACAAAGCTTTGCGAATGCACTCCAAGAATCGCGAACGCGATTCATAAATTTCACCAGTCATAAAAGACCCTTCACGATTGTGGACCTACACTTGAAATCGCGTATAAGGAAACCAAATACCAGATACTTCAGCAGTCCAACAAATCTAAAATGAAGTCACAATGATCTGAGTCACACCTGAGGCCCTTGGGACCCCATCCAAACATACCAACAGGTCCTAAAGTAAGATACGAACTCAGTCAAAGCCTCGAATCACGTCAAATAACATCAAAATCATGAATCGCACCCAATTCAAGACTAACGAACTAATGAACTTCCAACTTCTAAAACTAATGCTAAATCATACCAAACCAACTCCGATCGACCCCAAATTTTGCACGCAATTCATAAATGAAACATTGGACCTATTCCAACTCCTGGAACAAAAATCCGAACCTAATATCAACAAAGTCAACTCTCGGTCAAACTTCTCAACCTTCCAAACCTTCAACTTTCCAAGTTTTGCCAATTCAAGCCAAAACGGCCCACAGGCCACCAAATCAATATCCGAACATACGCCTAAGTCCAAAATCACTATACAAAGCTATGGGAACTATCAAAACTCCATCCCACAGTCGTCTATACAAAAGTCAAACTCCGATCAACTCTTTTAACTTAAGCCTTCAACCCTGGGACTAAGTATCCCATTTCACTCTGAAACATTCTCGGATCCAAACCAACCACTCCAGAAAGTCACATAAACATAATTAAACATAGAAGAAGCGATAAATGGGGGAACGGGGCTAAAATACTCAAAAGGACCGTCCGAGTCTTTACACCCTCAACACTAGATGCACCTTCGCCACCAGCACCCACTCCATCTCCTCCACTGGAAACAAACGTTCGAGAGGGGGGTGCTTCTCCTCCCCGGTCTCCCGACCATAGGAATTTGGGGTACAATTACTCAACCCCTTCCCCAGATCCCGGTGGGAGGAGGAGTACTACTCTTTTGATTTCGAAAAAGTGTCATTTGTTCTCCAAGCTAGTGGAGCTTACAAACTACCTGAAGCCGATGGTTTCTGAGAAAGATAGGAAGAAAATACACTCCGTTTCAGGGGAGTGCTTGTTGAATATGCTATGCACAATGCGGTAGCGGTACCATACTTGCTTTCTTATCACTTGTTTTCTATTTATCTGTTTAATCTTGATGTTCTTTTTTACAGGCCAACTTCCTTGCTTCCGAGAGCCTACAGAAATTGATCGTCGATAAGCAAGGACTCACCTCCGAGCGAGATCAATTGTTGGCCGAAAGGGACCAACTTGTTGTGCGCCTCCCAGTGTTGGAGGCAAAAGCTACTGAGGCGGGCGAGCTTGAGGCCCGATTGCAGCAAAGTGAATAAGAGATGATGACCTACAACCAAGAAGCCACTTAATTACACAAACAACTCCAAGAGGCTGAGGCTAAGTGGGCTGAGCTCCAAGATACTGTACTTGCTACTGCCGAGCGCGAGTCGAACTCTGAGGAACAAGTGAATAACTTGAAGGCAATCTTGAGCTCCAAAACCGAGGAGGCCAATGCTACCGAGGAGAAGAGGGACTGACTGGTGGAGAGGCAAAAGAGGTGGATGGACCAAAACTGGTTTCATTCGGCTATGAATGTTGAGCTCGATGCTCGTCTCGGTACCCTGAGATCTGAGAGGGATGGCCTCCAGGCCGAAGTTGAAAATCTTCAGGCAAAGTTCTAGGTCCAAGAGGATTCCCTCATATTTGAGAATACCTATGCAATATATCATATGAGGAGGAAGACCTTGGAGGAATCAAAAGCGCGCTTTGTTAACATAGATGACTGCATTGCCCAGGCCCAAGAACTGGAGTTGTCTGCTCGAGAATGCCTCACTGCTGTTGTGGCTAATTCTTCAAGTACCAGTTCCGAGTACTCGAGGACCGAGGAGGAGATTGAAGAAGATGAGGATGAAAGCCAAGAACCGGCAGTTGATCCTCCTTCCTCCACCGGGGGAGACGCAGATCCCTCTCTCCCTTCGGGCTCCAACGACGACAATGCTTAGAATTTTTTGTTTTCTTTTTGTTGTGTTTTATTTTGTACTTTGTAATTATACCAAACTTTCATTAAGTTTGGCATTTTGAGAAATGAAGAAGATTTTTGCTTTAAGTATTGTGCAAAATTCATTCTTTTTACGTCAAATTAGATAAAGCTTCGGGTATATTTTCTTCTGATAGCTTCTAATTTTGGGCATAAACTCTTCCAGAATCAACCCTTTACTATGAGGGTTTCATAAGAGAGGTCCCTCTTATGTTTACGGTGCTCTTAAAGAGTAAGTCTCCTGTTCATTCCGGTACAAGCATTTGAAATTTTTTGCTAACTTTCAAATGATAAAATCAACTCATCATTCGGACAAGTAACAAGATAAAAATAAAAGGGCTTTATTTTATTCCTTTTATATTTAATATTACATAAGCATTTATTTGCTAAAGAAAAAAAAAAGAAATTGCCAATACAAGTGGCTAAGTTGTACAACTTATTTCTACAGAGCTGGTCATGCACTCCCTGGTCCCGATGAGACATTATTGTTCCCGATTCTCGCAGTTCCTAATTTTTGTGGCATTCTTGTTGCCGTATCTTATACTATTCTCCCCCAGTGTTCGAACGCGAAGTATACGAATTGGAACACTGGAAGTCTTGCTTCATTGGTGGAAACAACTCGTGAACGGTTAAATAGTCTTTGGTTCGACGACAAGTTTTGCTTCCTATTAGGAACTTGACATCGAGCCAAAGATTTTTTAACCATCCTATAGCGGTTTATCATTTCAATGCCTTGTTATTTAAAGGTCTTAACCTTGCGAATGACGCTCCTTTCGCAGTATGCTTTCCGTTTCTGCCTCGTTAAAACCTTGCCAGAAAAACCTGATTTGGACAAAAAATGGGTCGAAGGGAAAAAGAGTGCAGCATATACTTTCAGTATTGATAGGATCCATCAGCAGTAATACCTTTTGAGATGGGTCATGTTCCAATTACTAGGCAATTTTACTCCATCTTGATTTCCAACTCGTATTATCCTTTACCGATGACAGCTGAAAACTGGGAGGGACCTTCCCATGTTGGACTTAGCTTCCCAGTGTTGATTTCCCGAGTACTCTAAGTCACATTTCTCAAAACCAAGTCTCCTAATTTGAAGTAGCGGAGATTGGCCCTCCGATTGTAATATCTTTCCATCCTTTGCTTTTGAGCCACCATCCTCACGTATGCCAAGTCCCTATGTTCATCGAGCAAATCTAGCTTCACCAGCAACGCCCCATTGTTTTCGTCTTCATTTGCTTGGGAAAACCGTAAAGTCGGCTCTCCTACTTCCACCAGTATCAGAGCTTCAGCGCCATATACAAGGGAGAAAGGTGTTTCTCGCATGCTTGATTTCGCCGTTATCCAGTATGCCCATAACACACCCGGAACTCTTCGGGCCATTTGCCTTTAGCAGCTTCTAACCTCTTTTTGAGTTTTTGGATACTCACCTTATTGGTTGACTCTGCCTGTCCATTAGCGCTCGGATGGTATAGTGAGGATGTAATCCTCTTGATTTCAAATCTTTTAGGAATTTGTGACTTTTGAGCCTATGAACTATGGTCCGATGTCGCAAGCAATCTTCTTCGATATTCCAAATTGGCAGATTATGTGGTCCCATAGGAAGTCGACCACTTCATGCTCACCATTCTTTTGTTAAGGACTTGCTTCAACCCATTTAGTGAAATGGTTAGTTAAAACTAAAAGAAATCTTACCTTTCCATGGGAGATGGATATCGAATGCAAGAGTTCCGCCGGTTAATGTACCAACTATGCATGGAGTTGACATTTGTTGCATTTCTGAACGAACGTCTTTGCATCCTGCTCCATCCGGAGCCAATAGTATCCTACTCAAACCAACTTTAGAACCAATGAATCTGCATCATAATGGTTCCCGCAAATTCCTTCATGGACTTCTCTCATCACGTAGTCTACCTCCGAGGCTCCTAGACATCGAGCCAATGGACCTTGGTACAATATTCTATATAATTGCCCATCCATGAGGTACGAGCTGCTTTGGTGCGTAGTGCTCGGGACACCTTCGAGTCTTCGAGATTTTCCATGCCGAAGATATTAGACGAACTCATTCCTCCAGTCCCAAACTTGGTTGGTTGAATTGACTTTGCAGTAACCATCCACATCCAATACCGAATGTAAAAGTTGAACAACAGTTCTAGAGTCAGATCATTTCATCTCCGTAGATGATCCCAAATTGGCCAATGCATCTGCTTCCACGTTCTCTTCTCTCGGAATGTGTATGATCGACCATTCTCTGAATCGTGCAAGCAATGCTTGAACCTTGTTCACATACTGTTGCATGCATTTTTTCTTTTTATCAAAAATCCCATACACTTGGTTTACTACCAGCTGGGAATCACTTTTGATCTCGATTACCTCAGAACCAAGTCCTCTGGCTAGTGCAAGTCCTGCAACCAAAGCCTCATACTCGGCTTCATTGTTAGTTAACGGAACAATCTTAATGGCCTGCCTCGGGGGTTTCTCCCAAGAGCATGACTAGAACTACCCCAAGCCCGGACCTTTTTACATTGGAAGCTCCGTCCAGTAAACAAGGTCCAAACTCTTATTGTCGTTTTCGACACTAGCACTGCTTCTTTAGCAGCTAGGGGCATTAATCCGGGACTAAAGTCGGCCAAAACTTATGACTTAATCGCAATCCTAGGCTTGTACTCAATGTCGAACTCACTAATTTCGACTGCCCATTTAGCCAAACGGCCTGACAACTCAGGCTTGTGAAGAACATTCCTCAAGGGAAAGATTGTCACAACGGCTATTGGGTGGCATTAAAAATAAGGCCTAAGCTTTCGAGAGACGACTACGAGAGCTAAGGCCAACTTTTCGAGGTGCGGATAGAGAGTCTCCGCTCCCAACAATATTTTACTAATATAATAAATAGGAAATTGCGTACCTTCTTCCTTTCAAACTAAAACGTCACTTACCGCCACTTCCGAGACCGCTAGATATATTAGTAACTGCTCGCCTTCCCCCAATTTCGACAGTAACGGGGGGCTTGATAGGTACCTTTTCAGGTCTTTCAAGGCCTGTTGGCATTCTGGAGTCCACTCGAAATTGTTATTATTTTTGAGAAGTGAGAAGAAGTGATGACATTTTTCTGAGGATCTCGAGATAACCTGCTTAAAGCGACCAACCTTCCGATTAACCTCTGTACCTCCTTCACGCTCGCTAGCTGGTCTGGGATTTCTTCGATGGCTTTGATTTTATCGAGATTTACCTCGATCCAATTTTGTGAGACCAAAAAACCCAAGAATTTTTTGGAGCCAACCTCGAACACACATTTTTCCAGGTTGAGTTTCATTTTATGCTTCCTCAAGATATTGAAGGTTTCTTGGAGGTGTTTCAAATGATCACCTGCATTCAAACACTTGTCGCCAGAATGATGCTTCCGGTCAACTTTGCTTGTTCCAGCACTCTCCATTGAATGATGTTGGCTGAGCTTCCTTAGTCAACCAAAACACATTTAGTTTTGAAATCTAAGACATTGAGAGAAATTGCCATAGCATCATAATTTGGTAGAAGAAGTCTGTCGGCGTTTTACTCCGTGAAGGTGATGTAATCTTCTATATACTTCCTGGAGTCTCTTGTTGTGGGTCACTGATATCTTTGTTTTCTTGGCCGCCGAGAAAGTTAAGCCATTAATTCCATTCCCTCCAAAAATCATGTTGATAGTCAACCGAGGGGAGTCTTTTGCTGTCTTCGAAGGCTCCGCATTGTCCAGGCTACAGCCGTAATTGTTCTTGGCTTGGTCGCTCAATAACTCCCTGAGATGGCCATTCTTCAACAACGTCGTCACTTCTTCACGCAGATGCCAGCAGCCCCCAGTTCTATGGCTGTTAGTACCATGATATTTTCACCATAATTTGGGATCCCTCTTGGGATCGGATTTGATTAGCTTCGAGAATCGTGCCTCTTTGATATTCCTCATCGCCGTTACCAATTCCACCATTGCTGATGTTGAAGTTGTAATCCGATACCATGGGATATGTGGAATCCTAAGCCCTTGATACCACTTTTTTCTTGCAACAACTTGTTGTTCCAGCCATGATCGGTTCTTCTATCGGGAGCTAACCTGTCCGACGGCCGGAAACCTTTGCTGCCGCATCTCTCGGTTCTCTCGTATAGCAGGAAACGACCTTTAGAAGATCGCCGATCCGCATCGAAATCGCATTTGAACTTATCTTGGTTCTTGTCTCAGTCCCGTTCCTTGGTTGATGTTGGGAACCCGAGCTGATCGTCTTCTATTTTTATTTTCGACTCATAACGGTTATGGACATCTGCCCATGTGATCACTTGGAACTCGAGTAGGCTTTCCTTCAGCTTTCGGGAGGCGTCGGAGCTCCTTGGATTCAAACCATTTGTGAACGCCTCTGTTGCTCATTCGTCTGATACAACCGGTAACAGTATCCTATCTTTCTGGAATCTGATCACAGATTCCTGCAGCAATTCTGACTCACTTTGCGCGATCCTAAATATGTCCGCCTTCCTGGCCCCATCATGGGCCTTAATAAATGAATCTGCAAGCATTTCAAAAGAGTCAATTGAATGCTCGGATAAGAGTGAATACCATGTCAGAGCCCCCTTTGTGAGGGTTTCGCGAAACTTCTTCAGTAGGACAGATTCGATCTCATGTTGAGCCAAATCGTTCCCTTTCACAACTGTGGTATAAGTTGTGATGTGCTCCTGCGGATCCGAAGTCCCATCGTATTTTGGTATGTCCAGCATTTTGAACCTCTTCGGAATCAACTCCGATGTTGCGCTCAGTTTAAACGGCAATTGAGTGTAATTTTTCGAATCTGGGCCTTTCAAAACTGGTGGTGCGCCTGGAATCTGATCCATTCGGGTGTGCAACTCCTTCGCATTTTGATCCATTCGTTCGTTAATTTCCTCATGAACCTCATAAGCTCAGTTTTGAAGGGATCATTCCCATTGTCATTACCAGAGCTGCTATCGATCCCTCCGACACCGTTGAAACCGACCTCACCTCTTGGGGTGTTATTGTCAACAGTTTGAGCCATTTGATTCACAGGAACGTCGAGTGGAACCGAGCCCCTCCCGTTTGTATTGTTGAAAGCGCCTGACAATGCTTGTTTCAACTCTGTCATCACTCTATCCTGCCTTGAGAGGTGGCTCGTGATGACTTTCTATTGTTCCCTCAAGATTTTCACTATTTCCATGACATGTTCCTCCTCCGCGTCGTCGGGAGTTGGCTCCCGCACATGCAGGGTGTACTGCCCTTCACGAACCGGGGTTGCTTCGTCCCCCTCGTTGCGGGTGTCGCTGATTGAATCTTCATGTTGAAGCAAAATTTCGTGTCTCTTAACGTTGACATCATTAGCTGCCATTTCTGATTTCTTGCTAAGGAAAAATCAAACAAATCAGTAACAAACGTAAGGATCAAAGTAATTACGCAACTGTCTAAGCCCCACGGTGGGGCCCAAACTGTTTACTCGTAAAACAGTATAGCTGAATTTGTTACGTAGTGTTTAGACAAGCGAACTGATTTGATCCAAAAAATGATAATGAAATAAGATTAAAAGTAAGACTTAACAGTTGAAATTGAAGAAGATGACAAGCCTGACTCAAAAAGCAGTATCTCCGAGATAGAAATGAGAGCAATGTAAAAGAGCACATAAGTTGTTTAATTGAGAGCGAAAATGAAATACAACATATGTTTTACTAAGAATTTCGTGCCTTACGATTGTTGCTGAGCCTACTATTTATAGCTATACCCAGACAAACAAGATCCCATGATCAAGCGCTACTTAAATGATAATAAATAAATCATTGATGAATATGTAACACTAATGCAAATATTCTCTACAAGAGCTATCTATTTAGTTAAATAATATTATTCATTTAAATACTATTTTATGGTAAATATTCCATCGCTCCCATTGCCATGTTCCATTCGGGGTTTAACCGTCGCCGATTGTAGCTGTAGCGGGTACTTGTTGTGAATGGGAAAACATTTTCGAGAAGCATTCAAAAAAGTAATGGGCAACAAATTGGAGAGGCTTGGGGGCCGATACTATCCCAACCGTTAGAAGCAGCAAAGACTCCTCTCCTTCTCCCCTTTTTTACTGCACCTCTGAGCTGAACCCCCTAAACGAACCCAAAAACCCCAGAAGTAAAAATATCCTCAATTCAATGCTTCGAATTTTCTCTGATTTTGTTTCCATCTTAGATCTATTTCTTCCGGCTTTTCCTTTTTAGACTTACTGCCCGTATATAGTAAATAAACTGCCTTTAGATGTTTGTGTTGGATAAAAAAGAATTGGGAAATTCCTGGTTTTATTATTCCTTTTTGTTTTTGTCTGAAGGGTCTTTTTAGGTTTTTGATTCATTTGATATGGCAACTACAGAAGCGTTATCTGTGATTCCTGCTTCTGTTTTGCGTAATCTCTCTGATAAGTTGTACGAGAAGCGCAAAAATGCCGCCCTTGAGGTACTTTGTGGTGTTATTTTCAGAGGGCTTTTGATTGGATCTTGAGTTTGAATTTCCCTTCTGTTTGTGCAGTTGGAAGGGATAGTGAAGCAATTGGCTATGGCGGGTGATCACGACAAGGTCACTTCAGTCATCCATTTGTTGACTCAGGAGTATACATATTCCCCTCAAGCTAATCACCGCAAAGTGAGTTTTCCTTTTTTACATTTTAGGTCAAGAGTATTAATTTGACTTCATTTTTTTTTTTAAAATTCTGGTGTGTAATACTGGTTTAGGGAGGGTTGATAGGATTGGCTGCTGTAACTGTTGGTTTGACTTCAGAAGCAGCGCAGCATCTCGAGGTAAGTGGCATGGCATGTTCAATTTTGAGTTTTGTGCTAAGGAAGCCTTTGAGCAGTTAGGTTTAGTAATAGGAAGTTGTGTTGTTAGTGGTTCCTTTATCTTCTTGAGATAACACTAGTATTACAACCCGCGATGCGCGGATAATTTGACAGAATATTAATCTTATAAAATTATGATCTAATATATCATATTATTTTAATAAATATTAGTTGTATTTTATTATCTAATATATTATGCAAAAATATAACAAAATCTATACAAAATTAAAGGATACATATCATATAGTAATCAAATAAATTATTTGTTCCTTTTTATTTTTATTATTGAATTAGCAAATACTTAGTACTATCCATTTACTAATGTGAATTCTGAACAATAGTAGTTTTGATACTGCTGTTCAAAATTCTTCAATTGTCAAAAGTTATTGGTAATTTTTTTGAATGTTATTTATTTACATTTTAATTTTTAATTAATTCAAAATATAAGTATCACAAAATTATATTTATCCCCCCCCCCCCCCCC
>MCJB01030145.1:152489-186034 GCA_002018475.1 Nicotiana obtusifolia | reverse complement strand
CCCCCCCCCCCCCCCCCGGGGTAAAAAAACGAGTAAAGAGGTCACATAAATGTTATTAGAAAAGGAGATGAGGAAAATTATGAAATCTTGACTATGACTTAAAAACTTGATTGTTCAGTCTACCTTTCAGCAGACTAAATCATAAAGAAAAAATGAAAAAGAAAATTTTCAGTTGGACTGCGTGCGAAGTTGAAAGCTGACTATTAAAGATTATCTGCACGAGTTTTCTTTGATAAGAAGTTTGTTTAAGCTTTAGTGAGAAATATTGAGAAGGGCTCATTCTGGGGTCCCTATGCGGCTTTGCTAAAGCACAAGACAGATACTACTAGTGGTCAGCATTGTAGTTATGCTGCAGCTTCAACAGTTAACGCTGTAGGTACCAATTTGAAATTTAGCTTCTTTTCCTCTAAGTTGCTCGGACTGGGGTGCAGGTGTCTGACACGGGTGCGGATCTAGAGGTCAGATCGTTCATGATCTAAATTTTAAGATTCGAGCATACGGATCCAAGTGTGGATATGAGTGTGGAGATTCGGCTAAAAAATAATTCAAATATCTATAGATAGAGTTATTAAACAACAACAACAATGACCCAATAATAATAGAGTTATTAAAATATGTCTAAATTATGAGAAATTATATGTGAAGAACTTAGGTATTCCGAGAAGGAGAAAATATTGATCAAGAGGAGAATCCGAAAAGGAAATAAAAGGAAAAGAACTGAAATATAAATTTTTATATACTAGGTATTCCATTTTCTCCAATTTCATCCTAGGTTTCGTTTTTATTTCAGAAATGGTTATATCTGCCCCGAATTTCTCAGTCGGTTTTGGTCAAAGTACCCAAAATCGGTTGACCGGATCCCGTACGGATCCCACACCCCCACCCCCACCCATGTCGTGTCGACACGGGTCCCTTGACTGTAAGTCATTGAAGGGGAACAAAGTAAGCATTTGGGGTAGTGATTGGTAACTATCTGTCTATTGGGACAGGTGAGCATATTCCATTATGATTTGCTTTGTTATTGATTTTTCTGAGAATGCTAACAAATTTTATTCATCAGCACAAAGATTATGCTGGCAACAGTATTTACAGGATACTATCCTACTGAACAATGTTATCCTCATTGTCATTGGGTCTTCTCAGTCCCTCCACAGTTAGATAGAATGCAGTCACTATCTCCATTTCCCAATCATTTAATGCTCTCCTGAAAGTGAGATCCATCCATTTTGGCTCCATACTTCACTGATTGTTGACTTAGGCAGAAGTGCTAATCTATATTTCAGGGAACCTATTTCTTAAAGGTTCATGCTCTATCCATTTATCAGACCAAAATGCTATTTTTCTGCCATTCCGATGGCAGAATTCAGTATTAGCTGTAAATTCTTCCATAAAGCTCGGATGGACTTCCAATTGCTCACCCCATAGGCTTTGTTTATAGGTTTGGTGCACCAATGACCCATTTTCCCATATTTTGAGTTACCACCTCTTTCCACAGGTTATTTTCTTCCCTGCCATACCTCCATAGCCATTTAAACATTAAGCTCTTGTTATGAATTTATAAGTTCCTTATTCCCATGCCACCTACTATCTTTCTTGAGGTTACTGTTTTCCATCTCACCAAATTATACCCTTTCTTTTCTGTGTTTCCATGCCATAAGAAATTTCTCCTGATAACATCCAGCCTCTTCTCCACCTTGGCAGGAAGTGGAAATAACAACATAACATATGTAGGCAAAGCGTCCAACACTGTATTTATCAAAGTGGTTCTGCCACCAAGTGATAGATACTATGTCTTCCATCTAGCCAATTTCTTATCACATTTGTCTAGTACATCATTCCATATCTCCAAAGAAATTTTGCTCCTCAAAAATTTTTTGTAAAGATTTGGGCTTGCGGTACCTTTAGTGCTATGGTAGATTAGTGAGTTTTTAATCAAAATCATCCCTCTTGTTTCACCTCAACTCTTCTACATCCTTATGATATTTCACTTAATCGAAAACATCCTTTAAGTTTACCAAAGTTAACCAAAAACGTCCCTCCGTTAATATTTCCGTCTACATTCGACGGATCTTTTGTGGTCTCTCTATTTCACCCCTTTTCTCACAAGATCTTCCATCCTCTTCCTCCTTTGACATAGCAAAAAATGACTTTTGGAAAGCTCGAAATGGGGTTTCTAATAGTTGAACTACCTCATCTTGGGTGAAAGTTTTACCTTTCACTATAAATTTTAATATTGTTGTTGGATTGGTGATACACGTCTAATTCGCAGACCATTTTCTACCAAATATAGAAAAAGGCATCAAATTTAAAAATTCATTTCCTGCAAAACAAAAAAAAAATTGTAGAAAAAAGAAATTAGAAGTTTTTACTTATTAGTAATAGGAAATCTCTTCCATCTCAAAAGGAGAAAAAATCTCCATCTAAAAAAGTAATAGGAGATCTGAAACGGTAAGAAGATAGAAAAATAGCAGATTAAGAAAGAACATTTCACAATGGATTTCGTGAAACGGGAGAAAACCAAAGACGGAAAAAGATGTAACAAAGAAGAGCTTGCCGGAGGTGAAGGCTTTCCCTTCTCTTGAAAAGAAAAGGGAAAGGAAAGTGACATAAGAATAAAGGACCCTTCAACTGTGGATGGAGATATTAACGGAGGGATGTTTTAGGTTAGTTGTGGTAAACTTAAAGGATGTTTTTTTGGTTAAGTAGAATATTATAAGGATGTAGTGGAAGTTGAGGTGAAACAAGAAGGATGATTTTGGTGAAAAACTCATAGATTGGTAGCGTATTTTCTTTTCATTTCATGTATTCCTGAGCTTTTAATCTATTTGAACTTCTATTATGTCCATTCTGTAATCAGAGAGCTGTGATTTTGTGCCTTCTATTCTATAGTAAGCAATTTTTCTGCCAAGAATGGGCAAAAACTCTGATTTTAGGCTTTCTTTGTTGGTAAACTACATGCATCATGAGAAAAAAGTGGATTGAAAAGATTCATATTGGTTATGCTCTTTGGGTGTTATAATAATTCAAAGTTACTTTTGTCTCTGAAGTTTATTCTTCAACATGATTATTAGATTTGTTGTTATGATTTGCTTGTTCTGGAGGGGTTGATAATTGTGCTTCCTTGGTGCTGTTAAACATTTTTGGATTATGCCTAGTATTCAACAGTTTGCTTCTCTATGTGCAATTTACACCTTGTCTGGATGTGATGTGCCAGCAAATTGTGCCACCAGTCTTAAATTCCTTCTCGGATCAAGATAGCAGAGTTCGTTATTACGCCTGTGAAGCTCTATATAATATAGCAAAGGTGAGATAGATAAAGGAAGTTGTACTTTGCAATTTTTTACTTTGTTTTTTTTTTTGACTTCAACGGTGCTACTTTTGCAGGTTGTAAGAGGAGATTTCATTGTGTTCTTCAACCAGATCTTTGATGCATTATGTAAGCTTTCAGCAGATTCAGATCCTAATGTGCAAAGTGCTGCTCATCTTCTGGATAGGCTTGTAAAGGTGAAATTAAAGATCTTTATGTCATTGGATGTTGTACTACTTGCTATTGCATGACGACAGGACAAAGGATTAGGTGAAGGACAAGCAATAATATATGTATATATGTGTCTTAGGATACACGCTTTGCGCATGTATCTCATCTCAATAACTATAATAGTTTAAAAAATTATATAAATATTATTAAACAATGTATATCTGACATGCAATTAATAAGTGTCACTTCAAAAGTATTTTTAGATTTTGATATTGAATTAAAGAGTATAATATTATGGATATTGCGATAAATAGAGAAAAAATTCTAGCCCAGATAAGTTCTCAGTGTCGTATTGCAATTTTTGAGTACTTATGCGAGAATGTCTTATGATAATTGTGGTTATTTTTACCAATTTAACTCTTCACTACTACACTATAATTGATTTTACTTTATTTTTAGATTTTTTTTTCATTGCCAATGCTCTTATTATGAAAATAAATTCATATACCTAAGAGTTTAGTCAACTCAAAACCTAATTTTTTTTTATATGATGAATTTTAAAAGGAATCTAATTGCATTCTTTTGTTAATTTGTTAATTCAAAAACTTAATATTTGTTCTCAACATTAAAAGAAATAACTTATCTTTTTGTTGATTCAAATTTTTAATAATAAAATTATTTTACTGTAACTTATAATTTATCTAATAAGAAATGTATTTTCAAATGATAAAAATGTCAATTTGACATTTAATTTTTTGATATTTTGTGTATGCAATAATCATTCGCGCTTTTGATTATTGCCAATCATTTTGTATCTCTTATATTCTTAAATTATTTTACGGTTATTTGTTCTAATTATTGAGTATACTTTTTAAATATTATAGTATAAGATAAAGTATACTAACTAATATTGATCATTAGTCACTTGAAATTTCTTTTTCATGTCTATGATTTCCATCATTTGACTTAATATATTTGTTCATCCTTCCAAATGGCATAAGCAACTTTGGTTTGGTCTATATAAAGAACATAATAAAATCATTTAATTAAATTAGTAGCATTAAATAGCATTTTGAAAAACATACTTAATGTACCACTAATCCTTTTTTATAGTTATTAGGTCGTCATAATGTACTACTCCTTCCCGATGGTTTATGATTTAGTTTGCTGATTTTTGGTTATTGGTAGTTTTTTTAATGATTCATATAAGGTAAAACTTTAATTTCTTTTAAAGTCTTAATTATTAGGTCTTTTTACCTAGTTCAAAAAAGGAATGATTTAGTAAGAAAATTTTAAATTATTTTTATATTCCTAAATATTAGGAAAATAACATAAATTACAACTTTATCCAATATAAAATATATTTTTAAAGGGTAAAAAAAGGCGAACGACATTTCGCTAAGGGGCTTCGTGCTTTTAATATATACATATTGACATCTAAAATCAACATGGAATTGAGGGTCTTTGTGGATCAAAGATGAGGCCTGAATGTTTTTGGTTCTTGAGAATAGCTAAGAGAATATAATTCTATTTGTTACGGGTAGATAAGCTTGGGTTCCTTCTTTTCTCTCTTTTTACTTATTCTTAGTTATTTCTCATTCCCATGCATTATTGATGGACTGGACACTTGGTGACATGGGAGTGCCGGTATTTTCTCTCTGAACTGATCAGTTAATTTTATCAAAAGATGTTCTCAAGTTTGATATTTTGATTGATCGTGTATTATTACATTGTGCTGCAACTTTTGTGGGATGCAGGACATTGTCACAGACAGTGATCAATTCAGGTGAGCTGTTAATACTATCAATATCTTCAAACTGGAATTTACTATTGTCTGGTTGATGCGTCTTATATGGAAATAGCACTGAATTGATTATTTAATTTCTTATGCAGCATTGAAGAATTTATTCCATTGTTGAGAGAACGGATGAATGTCCTCAATCCTTATGTTCGCCAATTTCTTGTTGGATGGATCACAGTTTTAGACAGCGTTCCAGACATAGATATGCTCGGTTTTCTTCCTGATTTTCTTGATGGTTAGTGCTTGTATATCAAGTTCAGGGTCCTGTGCGATTTAATGCTCTGTTTCCTCACATCAATGTGATCTTACTTGAGTTGATCTACTGCAGGATTATTTAATATGCTGAGTGATAATAGCCATGAAATAAGACAACAGGCTGATTCTGCGCTCTCAGAGTTTTTGCAAGAGATCAAGAATTCTCCAGTAAGATTACTGCCACATGTAGATTGTTAAACTGTTAAATGATATATAATGGTTAGATGGCCAAAAAAAAGGAATGATACAACTTGCAGTTCTTTATTTACCCCTCTGTTCAATTTATGTGTTTTACTCTCCTTTTTAGTATGTTTTTAAAAGAATGCCTCTTTCTATATTTAGTAACTCTTTAACTCTAACTTTCTACATGGCATATTTAGGACCATAAGAGTCAAGGGCATTTTGGTACATTATACATATCTTTAGTTTAAGACACAGGATTTACAAGTCTTCTGCACTTTCTTAAAGTGCGTGCCCAGTTAAACTAACGCACATAAATTGAAACAGAGGGAGTATTATTATAGTGGCTCCATTATTTAGGGTGATGCAAAAAATGGCTACTCTCAAGTGTAGCTTGTGTTTATCAGTATTCTTTTAGTAGTTGTGTTTTGCTTTTGATTTATACATGGCAGATGTATCTTTTCTATGATTTTGTGTCTCCATCCTCTACAAGTAAGAAAAATATCTTTTTTGGTAAATCATAGATATTTTGTTAAAAAGCAAATCTTAGTATGTCTTTTTCTTGGATTACTTTTTAACTTGAAATAGAACTTTTCAAGTCTGTAGATTATGGTCGCATGGCAGAGATACTGGTACAGAGGGCGGGCTCGCAGGATGAATTTACTCGGTTGACTGCTGTAACTTGGGTAAGGACCTTGACATGTATGATTCGTCAAACATCATGTTATGGTTAGCTTCATTTTATATTTTATTCCAACTTGGGTTTCGTTGGTATAGAAATAGTTAATAGTTCACTACTTGCTTCGAAGGGGAGCCTTGGAGCAACGGTAAAGTTGTTTCCGTGTGACCTATAGATCACGGGTTCGAGCCGTGGAAGCTGCCACTAATGCTTGCATTAGGATAGGCTGTCTACATCACACCCCTTGGAGTGCTGTCTTTCCCCGAATCCTGCGAGAATGCGGGATGCCCCGTGCATTGGGATGCCCTGTTTGAGTTCACTACTTGCTTCGATCTGTTATATCAATTTCAATAGACTGCTGTGCTCTACAGATAAATGAGTTTGTGAAACTTGGTGGAGAGCAGCTTGTGCCTTATTATGCTGACATTCTGGGAGCAATTTTGCCCTGTATATCTGATAAAGAAGAGAAAATAAGAGTTGTAAGTACACTGTCTTATGGTTGTAGTACTTTACATTTTTTCCTTCTCATGCCACCTTTTCTTTTTTGTGATGTTTGTGCTTCTTGTTATTCCTTTTGTGTCTTCCTTTTCACTTTTATCCTATTCTCTGCTTGTTCCAATCAGGTTGCTCGCGAAACGAATGAAGAACTTCGAGGTATCGAGGCTGATCCAGCCGAGGGATTTGATGTAGGAGCAATCCTCTCCATTGCTCAGAGGTATGAAACTAAAGAGGAAAATATAGTGTTTGATATTTTGAAATAGTTTTCTCTTGATGTTGCATTCACTGTCAGCAATCAAAGTAATTGTATGACAGTGGCTTTTGTAATATTATTTAGGTTTCTTGTAAACTTTGTCTTATCTGTAATCAGGCAGTTGTCCAGTGAATGGGAGGCAACACGTATTGAAGCATTGCACTGGATGTCAACCCTGTTAAATAGACATCGCTCAGAGGTAACTGAAAACTTAACATCATGTGAACCATTCTTTTTTGTTATTGCATGATGAGTATGCTTTGTCATGGTCAATGAAGATGGTTATTTAAGTTGAAACATGGCTCAATATCTTTAATTTACACTACATTATCAGCGTGGATGAAGTAATGGGTTTACTTAGAAGCTGGGTAATGGAGCCTGGATTTGTAAAAGCACTACTAGTTCATTGTTAGGTGGGAGTGGAATAGTCATAGGAATTATCAAAGACTTCCTACTAGAAAGAGCTGCATTATTGATTCTTGGAACTTACATTTCTTTTTTTCTTCTTCATAACTTTAACTTAAATCACAGAACAAATTCAATTTGTTTAGCATAGGCCATTCTTTTACATCCAGTGGAAGAAAGGTTCCGCATTTTGCCCGTGCTTGTTCTCTCTTCTCTCTCTTCTAGGAGGATAAGAGTGCAGGAGAGTGGAACACTAGATCCTGCATTGCTGTACGGTTCAGGTGTATTAAAGTTGCATATGGTAGTCTCCTCATTCAAATAAATGCTCATCATCGATAACTAAGAATTATTTAGATTTTTAAAGGTAAGATTATGTATTTGTTGTTTATAATTCAATTGTTAGAAAAATTATTGCTTCACAAATCATATTTTTGCCTTACAAGTAAAAAATATTTTTCATGTTTGTTTCAACTTTCAGAAGTAATATGATGTATACAGTGGCGAAGCCACATGGTCACAAGGGTTGTCAACTGACCACCCTTCGTCAAAAAATTGCACTGTGTATATAGGTAAAATATTACGTTTTAGAGGTATACAACACATATTGAACATCCTTTGTCGGGAATTTTTTTTCACTTTCAAATTTGAATACCCTTAGGAAAATTCCTAGCTTCGCCATTGGATGTATATTGTGTGTGAACGCTTTGATAATAGCCTTATTTTACAAAGATTTCTTTGTCGGTTGATCAATAATTGCTTCTGTTTGCTTACATTTCTGTGGTTCCTGAATTTTTTCCAGCATATGTGTTCATTTTTCTTCTTATTTTTGAAACAGGTCTTAGTTTTTCTTAATGACATCCTTGATTCTCTTCTAAAGGCGCTATCAGATCCCTCTGACGAGGTACTTCATACTGCTACTCTGCTTAAGATTAGTTTGCCTGGATGATGTCATTTTGCTAGGTTCACAGTTATGATCAACGCAAGTTATATTTCACATTACTTTTCTGTGGGACCTGGCCATGGCAACCTTGTTTTTCTTTGCGGATGTTCTTGTCCGCTTGTTGGCTTTTCAAACTTGAATTTTATTCGTATCTTTGGGCTTGCCCTTGGTTTGCTGCTCTACAACAACAGCAACAACAACAACAACATACTCAGTATTATCCCACAGTGTGAGGTCTGGGGAGGGACATACTCAGTATTATCCCACAGTGTGTGGTTTGGGGAGGGTAATGTGTACGCAGACCTAACCTCTACCTTGTGAGGATAGAAAGGCTATTTTCAATAGACCCTCGACTTAGGAAAGCATATGCACCACATTAATGAAAAAATAGACAAGAAGGGACAGTACCAAAAAGCCATATAAAAGCAGAATAAAAATAACAAGACATTAAGGTGATCAACAATGAAAGAAAATAACGATTAGGCATAAAAATCTACTACCAACAGAAAGCGAGACTGCGTGCCAATAATACTGTTATGAACACCCTAGACTGCTTACTCTACTACTCTAATCCTCGACCTCCATACCTTCCTATCAAGGATCATGTCCTCGGTCAGCTGAAGCTGAGTCATGTCTTGCATAATCACCTCTCAGCTCCAATGTCAACCTCTCACACCTCCTCACCGGGGCGTCTGTGCTCCTCCTCTTCACATGACCAAACAACCTAAGCCGCGCTTCCCGCATCTTGTCCTCAATAGGGGCCACACCCACCTTGTCGCGAATAACCTCATTTCTGATCCTATCTAACCTGGTGTGCTCGCACATCCATCTCAACATCCTCATCTCTGCTACCTTCATCTTCTGGGCATGAGCGATCTTGACTAGCCAACACTCAGCCCCATACAACATTGTTGGTCTGACCACCACCCTGTAGAACTTACCCTTAAGTTTCGGTGGCACCTTCTTATCATATAAAACACCTTAAACGAGTCTCCATTTCATCCATCCCGCTCCAATACGATGTGTGACATCTTCATCAATCTCCCCATCCCTCTGAATAATTGACCCAAGGTACTTAAAACTCCCTCTCCTAGGGATGACCTGCGAGTCCAGCCTCACCTCCCCTTTCCCTCCTTGAGTCTCGCTACTGAACTTACACTCTAAATATTTTATCTTGGTCCTGCTCAACTTGAAACCTTTAGATCTCTGCCTCGGTACCTCTAATTGCGCGTTCACACCGTCTCGCATCTCGTCAATCAATACAATATCATCTGCAAATAGCATGCACCACGACATCTCCGCTTGGATGTGGCGCGTCAGTACGTCCATCACCAGAGCAAACAAAAAAGGGCTGAGTGCCGACCTTTGATGCAACCTCATCATTACCGAAAAATGGTCCGAGTCCCCACCCACCGTCCTCATTCGAGTCTTTACTCCATCATACATGTCCTTAATCAACCTAACGTAGGCAACAAGTACACCTCTAGCCTCCAATACCCAAAGTCACAACGACTCCCAGAGAGTTCCAAATCACCCAGTACAATGCTCCTGTCCCCCTCCTCGTTCAAGAGACTATGGAAGTAGGTCTTCCATCTTCAACGGATAAGCCCCTCATCCAACAAAACTCTACCTTCTTCGTCCTTGATGCACTTCACTTGGTTCAAGTCACGCACCTTCCTTTCTCGTGCCTTGGCTAACCTGAACAACCTCTTATCCCCACCTCGGCCCTCCAATTCCTCATACAAACGACTAAAAGCTGCAGTCTTGGCTGCCGTAACTACTAGCTTTGCCTCTTTCTTAGCCAACTTATAATGCTCCCTATTCGCCCTTTTATCCTCCTCGTCTACACTTTTCACTAGCTTCAGATCCGCTGCTTTCTTGGTTTCCACTTTTCCTTGCACCTCTCCATTCCACCACAAGTCTCCCTTGTGACCACCAGAGTAACCCTTTGAGATCCCTAATACCTCTCTCGCGGCTTCCCTAATGCATTGCGCAGTCGTGGTCCACATAACGCTTGCGTCCCTACTACTCCTCCAAGCCCCCATAGTCACCAACTTGACCCCCAACTCCTGCGCTTTAGCTTCCGTCAAGGCTGCCACTTGATCCTATGTGGCTATACATCACCCTCTTCCTTCTCTTCCTCGTGATCTCAAGGTCCATGACCAGGAGCCTATGAAGGGTCGAGAGGTTCTCACTCGGGATGCAATCCATGCAAAGACCTCTATCGGACTTCCTGCAGAGTAAATAATCAATCTGCGCCTCGGCCACCGAGCTCCGGAAGGTGACCAAGTGCTCCCTCTTCTTCGGGAAACTCGAGTTTGTTATCATCAAATCAAATGCTCTAGCAAAGTCCTCCTCCGTTTCTATCTCCAAAACCAAAGCCACCATGCACATCATCATACCCCCGACATCGCTCCAATGTGACCGTTGAAATCTCCTCCTATGAAAAGCTTCTCGTTGTGCTGGATACCACGCGCCATCTCATTCAAATCCTCCCAGAAACGCCTCTTGACTTCCTCATCCAAGCCTGCTTGGGGACGCACTGATTATGTTCCAAGTAAAACCTCCTACAACTAGCTTAATAGTCATCAGCCTGTCATTCACCCTCCTAACCTCCACCACTAGTTCACGGAGGTCCTTATCAACCAAGATACCTACTCCGTTCCTGCCCCTCACAGAATACCAAAGTTTGAAACTGCCCACATCCCGCGCCTTATCTCCTACCTACCTAGTCTCCTGTACACAAGCTATATTAATCTTCCTTTTCTCGAGAATCTTCGTTAGCTCTACAAATTTTCCAGTCAAAGTTCCTATGTTCCAAGACCTCACTCTCAGCCAGGTAGCTCCCTTAGCCCTCTTACCCCCTTACCCCTGCGCCCCCTCCCCCGTGCTGACACCCCTAAGGACAAACCTTACCCTACTGTCGTTCACCAAAGCCACTATAATCTAGGAGTTACTACGCAAGCCCTATCCCGAAAACAAGCGACAAAAATAAAATGAATTATCAAAATATAATCTACCACTAAAGGTCGTAAAACTGGTGAAGAAATAAAATAAAGGAACTAATGGGAACTATAATCTACTACTAAAGGTCAGAAAAACAGGCGAAGAGATAAAACAAAGGAACTAGAGGAACTATAATCTACAACTAAAGGATAGAAAAATAGGTGAAGAAATACAATACAAGAGCTAAAGAGTGCTATAATCTACAACTAAAGGTCACAAAGAAAATGTGCAAAACTAGAATAGAACTACTGGGGGATATTTGAAATAAAGATTCAAAATATAAACAAGTAGGCAAAGCTATCACTAATGCGATTAATTTGACAATGCTAGGGCAGATACTAACTGAAGATTTAAGAACAAAATAGGCAGGCAAGGAGATATAATTACGCCAAATATCAAACTATTAAAATATCAAGATAAGAGAGAAACAATAGAACCTGGATTGCAACCCTTGAAATTAACAGAAATCTGCCCGGCGGTGATGGATTGCGACAGCCTTGGTTTGCTGCTCTGATATAGTTTATTGTCAAAATTTGGTATTATAAGTAGTTCCTGCCCTTCTCTCTTTTGATATTTATTCTTGACCCTTCATGATTTTATTAGTGTTTATGCATGACAGCTAATTAGTGTTTCTAGATCGTCCCCGACCCCATGTTTTATGAAATTTACATCAGCATCATTTGGTATTGGTACAAAAGCTTGTAAATACTTGCTGTTTTGCACAATAACCAAAAAGCCTCTTGATTGTCTTCCTACACTTTGGCTTTTTTACTATGTAAAGTTTGGCTGTTATTTTCTAGTTTAATGCCATGAATATCTTCTATCTGTACAAGTTGAATTCATTCTTGAGCTGGTTAATCTTCATACTTAAGCTTAGTAAACTGCATATTTCCATAAATGACTGTCTCTCATATTTCGTCTTGACCCAGATTAACCCTAACTTCTAAAGGAAATAAATGGTAAAAGACAATTGTATTGTAGCTGCTAGTTCTAATCTATGGTCAACCTCCTTTGGTTGGAAGGGTTTTTATTTGAAAGGGGGCGGGGAGGTCAGGGTTGGGCAGATGTTTTTGTTTTGTTTTTCGGTTTAGATTGATATTACTGAGTTTTTTTTAAAAAAAAAGTTATCCAAAAGAAAAGTCCTTAATTATAATAATAATATGCTCAACTGGTTCTTCACATCCACTAATTTGAGGTTGCGATTGTATAGGGAGTTTCCTGCTATTGTGCTGAGAGTGTTAATTCTCTTTCAGGTAGTGCTTTTGGTGCTCGAGGTGCATGCATGTATAGCTGAAGATCCTCAACACTTCCGCCAGCTTGTTGTGTTCCTGATTCACAACTTTCAGCTTAATCACTCACTTCTAGAAAAGTAATTGTTTTTCTGTTCGTTTTGGGGGTGCGATGTTGATGTCTTTTCATTGTTTCTTAAGTGTTTTGAGATCCTTTTCTGTTAGCTTCACACCTTCTAATTTCCTCTCAGACGTGGAGCTTTGATAATTCGTCAACTGTGTTTCCTTCTAGATGCTGAAAGAGTTTACCAGGAACTGTCTACCATACTTGAAGGGGAATCAGATTTTGATTTTGCATCTGTCATGGTTCAGGTTTTACTTCTGACAGATGTTTATCAGGAGACTATCTTGATTCTAACAAATGGCACAAAATAATTAGTTATAGTCATTATGCTTAAGTATCACTGTTTGGAGAAACTTATTAAAGAACATATTAGAGAAACTTAGAATTATGCAGCTCTCTTCGGGTCTGTAATGTTTGAAAAAAGGGCTGAGTAGTCTGCTGATTCCTATTTCAGGTCTTAAACTTGATTTTGCTTACTTCGTCGGAGTTGTCTGACCTTCGAGATCTTCTTAAACAATCGCTGGTCAATGCTGATGGGAAGAACTTATTTCTTTCCTTGTATGCATCATGGTGCCATTCGCCAATGGCGATAATTAGCCTCTGCCTATTAGCTCAGGTAGGACAGGACTTTCACTTGTGTCTCTCCAAGTCTTTACCCCTTTTCCTATTTTTGAACAGAACAGACCTCGGTCTTCTATCTGTTGGGGATTACCTTACAGGCATATCAACATGCAAGTTCTGTTATTCATTCGTTGGTTGAGGAAGACATCAATGTTAAGTTCTTAGTCCAACTGGACAAGTTGATCCACCTTCTGGAGACTCCAACCTTTGCTTACCTTAGGCTGCAGGTATTTTCAGTTTGTTCTTTTATCAAGTTGTTAATACTTGAAATTTTGTTTCCTTGTGTTTGTTTATGGTTTTGGCAGAAGCAAGCGCGTCCTTTTTCTTTTGGGATCTTGTAAATAACTTTTCACTTTGAGGGTTATTGTTGAAGAGGTAGTCGGTAGTCCAAAATCAAAAGCAACTGAGTGTTTTCATCTCTCTTAGTGATATGTACTTCTTTTATCCCAATTTAGGATGTAGAGACCAACTATTTCAGCCGGAAAAAAAGAGATGCCAATGACAAAAACTGCTTAATGAAGCAAAAACGTAACATTTCTTTCCTTCGCTTTTTAGAATTAAGTTGCACTTTGTTATTCTTCACTCCTAGATGCTTCTGGATGCTTAGTATTATTGCATCAAGAATGTTTGCTTCGCTCCTACAAGCACATGGTTCTACTTTCTAGTATGTCCAAAGGACCGAAATGCTTCTGTAGTCTATATCTCAGATGCATCGCAAGTGAATGAGCAGCGGAAAACAACTTGGAGTAAAGCAGATTAAATTACTATCGACATATCTACTTCACTGAACAATCTTATACCAACATATCATACCGCAAAAAGGCTGATAGATTACCCAAAAAATTCCCAATGTTTCACCAATAACACATCTTCTGCAGGCCTTAATTTTTGTTCCAGATTGATGGTTCTGTGTGTGCAGATGAAGTGGGTGTGGACCTAATTTGAGCAATGCCTTTCTTTTCCATGGTGTCAGTTGAATTAACTCATAGTTTTTCTGTGGTTGGATGTACTGATTGTGCTCAACTTAATGATTGCATTACAACATTTTGGGGAGTAACTTATTGACTGTTTCCTTGCAGCTTCTTGAACCTGGAAGATACATATGGTTGTTAAAAGCCTTATATGGTCTGCTGATGCTGCTACCCCAGGTGTGTTCTGAATTAGTTCTCTAATGACTGCTTGAGTTGAAGGTCTTTGCACCAAATATATTCTCATTTGTTCGTTTAGTAGATCGTACTGCTTTAAAAGAGTTATACAAGAGGTAGAGAACCTCGAGCAAAAAAATGGTTCTCAACAAAGAGATACAAATCATCTCTGCTAATATCTCATAGGTGCTCCTAAAATGTACAAGAACATTAAAGTTTCTTTAATCTGTAACAATGTATTTTCTACCGTTTAGTAGCTCGTCGGTTTTTTTCTCTACAGATGGGTCAAAAATTTCTATTGTTCTTGTGCCGAGGTTCTATCGGAAACAGCCTATCTTCTTAAGGTAGGGATAAGGTCTGCGTACACACTACCCTCCCCAGACCCCACTTGTGGGATTACACTGGGTTTTTTTTGTTGTTGTTGTAGATGGGTCAAAAAGTGTGGGGGTCACTTCCCTTCTTTACTCCTTTTCCTCCTAAATGGCCCACTTTGCAGCATCCTTTGAAGGTGTCCGAAGTCGTCACTAAATCAAGCTCCTAAAAGTTCCAGGCTGTCTGCATAGCCTGTGTGCCACTTGAAAAATAAAGTAATAAGTGGTTTACATCGTGCCCTGCCTTTTTATAAATGAAGCATGAGCTGACAAGCTTTTCCTTGGTTTCATCAATGTAAGTGTGGCTTCCCCACTGAGCTAAATCACATTAAAAAGTATAACTTTCTTGGGATTTGGGAACCCAAACTGAGCAAGAAAAATCATGTCCTCTGAAATCTATGATAGAATGACTACTGTGTAGTCGTTGTTACATATGTGTCTCCCATCTCGATTGTCTTCAAACATGATTTCTCCTTATACAAACAGCTCAAGGAGGTTCTGGACCTCTTCGACTTCTCAGTCGTGCAGATTCATCTAAACCTATATACTGTGCTAATTTGTTGTATGTTGCCAAGAAATCTTGCAAATTGCAGGGAAGTGATTTTCTCCTTAGTGCTGCTTTGTGATACTGTTATTTCTCTGAGAAAAAAAATTTGTCTCCATAAATCAACCTGGGCTCCATTCTCCATCTTGAAGTTAATATTTTTGAAGAACTCCTATAATTTCAATATTTTCTTCCACAGGCTTCCACCACATGGCATGGTGGTCTAAGGCCTCAATTGTTTGCACTTAATGGAGGTCCGACTCTTAATCATTCAGGTCTCAGACATTAAGTGTGTTTGTTCTTAAAGTCTGAATCTTACTCATTCAGATCTTAATCATTAAGTTTGTTTGGTTTTTTTTACTTCACAACCACTTAATGGGTCTTAATAGGTCTTATGATTAAGATCTATAACAAAGACTTAATTTCATTAAGATGCTATCATCCACATTCATTATTAATTGCAACCGCCTCCTACCATTATCAACTATTACCATGCCACCCACCACCACCTCCTCCTCCTCCTTAATCATAGCCACCACCATTATCGACAACCACCACCCAGAATCCCCTCTACCCCCACCACCGTCATTCTCAATCACAATCACAAATTCATCTACCTAACTACCACAACTAATCCCCCATCATCATCAACAACCATAGTCGGTACTGCCCACCATTATAAACTACCATCACCTTACAATCACAACCACCACCACCAACCGCCATTATTAATTATTACCACCTACCACCACCATTCTCAATCGTAATTGACATCACTACCAATTACCACTAGCTACTACTCAGAACCACCACCATCAACCAAAATTACCACCAACAACCGCATCTAGTCGGCATTCACAAGCACCACTATAGCCATCACCACCACTAACTACCATATTTTAAAAAATATATATTTTATTGATAGAATATTAGATTAAGCAGTATTTATTTGAATTTGATGTTTATTAATTTTCAAATAAAGATAAATTTTATACATTCAGATGTTAAAAAATAAACAATCTTAATCAT
This sequence comes from Nicotiana obtusifolia, assembly GCA_002018475.1. Taxonomy (NCBI): domain Eukaryota; kingdom Viridiplantae; phylum Streptophyta; class Magnoliopsida; order Solanales; family Solanaceae; genus Nicotiana; species Nicotiana obtusifolia. The sequence goes on along the minus strand of MCJB01030145.1, from coordinate 169,476 downwards.
TTAGTATTCAGATCTTAATACACATCTTAATATTCAGATTCAGATGTCTTAATCTTAATACACATCTTGATATTTAGATGTGTATTCAGATTCAGACGTCTTAATCTTAAAAAAACAAATGACCCCTAAGTAGTCCTATAACCCACCTCCTGAGTCCCATAGTTGTCTGCTATGATACACACCTCCCATAATTTTTGGGATGATTTTTAATATTTTATTTTTGAGGTAGATGACACCTCCCATAATACCTGATACTGTGTGAAGCCTCCAAATTCACTTTCTATGGCATCGCTAAAATCCTCATATCACTCACTCTTTGAACCCAGCTCTCTTTGCTATTCATAACAATTCGCCTCCTCCACTTTAAACTTCTGACTACAATTGCAATGTTTTCCCTTTCAACCTGAAAAGACAACCTAAAAGTTTTTCCAAATCCTAGAATCTTTTTGCCCACCCTTTGGAAACCTGAACTTTGCCCATTTCCATCTCGTTCTCGTTCCCATCATCTGTTTCCAACTCCTCAAAGTTGCCCCTGCTCCCTCTACCTTTTCGAACCACTTGCTCCTCTTATTACTGTCTTCTGCTGGAATTTCATCCCAGAGGTGTGACTTTCTTGCCACGTGGTAGCTGCTAGCTGATTGTTGCTTTTTCGCTGCCAATGCACCGACTCTCGCCATTAGGTTTCTTCAGTATTTGGCCTGCTTCTTCCAACTTTTTCTCAATTTCCCATCATTTCGTGCCTAACCTTCTTTCTTTTGCAGTAAATAGGGTTTTCCAACCTGCTTATGGTGCTGAACTTGGATTTTGGATCTATGGCGCCTGCCCTATTTTTTCCTATTGCTTCGCCGCCCTCAAATAAGATTCGTGGTCTTCATTTGTTTCTTTGTCTACTATGCTGGACTCTTTGACCTTGAAAATCAGTGGCAAGTAGTAGTTTGTTGACCTGTCTCTAGCCACCTCCTGCTGCTTTGTTTGCTCCGTTTTCTATGGCCGCTTTCCCATTAACTTGATTTGGAAGCAAGAAGGCACCACAATATCGGTGCACATTGTTGTTGGTTTTTCGATTAAATTCTGCTGTGGCTCTTTTAATTAGGATTTATGGGCCAGGCCAAATGTAAGTCCTTCAAAACCTGAGTTGCTTTTCTGGGCATTGTGGAGCATGGTGAAGCATTGGGCCATTCTTCCTTTGGCTCCATCTTTGTCTGATCTTTCCACGACAGTCTTAAATATGAACCCTCAGTTTTTCATCGTGACCTAACTGTAGAACCCAGACATGGCCCAACTACTTTGGGCTCTTTGTCTTTCTTTTCAGTACTATTAGGTGTTGTTGCCTCTTTCGTACACTCTTTCAATATATAGCATCAGGTGTCTATCTGAGAGTTGGGTTGGATATTGTGTTTCTCGGACTTCTTCTGACTAACAGATTCAATTTAGTCTCTCGACTCCATTTGAAGCCTCCATCATTCCATTTGTGACCAATTTTTCCATGTGGAGCAGGGCATATGTTTTGTCATTCGGCTATGTCCCTACATTACAGGCTCCTATAACCGGCTTACTACCATTTATTGAGTGTTCTGATCGAATCTCCCAAGTAGGCAAGTTTTAGGCATTTTTTCAGGTTCTTTGTTTCACAAGTAGAAACAGAGAACATTAACTACGGTCTAATTCGTTTCACATGACTGTCATCGTTAAACAACATTACTGTCCAGGCAGTCACCTTTTTATTCAAAACGGAGCTCTTAGAATTTCTTAGGTTCTTTGGTTGATTCACCGAAATGAACAAGTCGATACCTTGATTATTGTTTGAGGTTCTAGAGAGAAGCAAGAACTTTCGTTCCAGAAGTTCCTGCAGCTTCCATAATTCTTGAGAGACATTTATAAAGATTGCATAAAAAATAGTTTCATCTGGCTTTCTCAAAAACAAAAAAAGAAAATTCTCATCTGGTATATGTCTTAAGAGTTTCCTTGTATCAGCTTTTGTTGCAAGTTTAGTTTCTCAAGTCTAATTTAATACAGTGCCAAAAGTTGAGCATATGGTCACATGAGTAATTCAGTGAGCTGTTACCTGTTTATATCGTTAGAATTGGTGTGACAGGGCTTTGACTTTATGCTTAAAGTGATCATAACTGCTTAATTTTTCATGTATAGTCATACTGACAACTCTAACAAAGAGCTAATCTGAATATTCATTTTCCTTTAAAGTGAATATTTGCTTATTGTCGCTCTCTTGCTGCTTCTGTATTATCTGCGATGAGAAATTTTACAATTAGGGAGACACATGTAAAGTTGTGTGAGATTTTAAGTACATGACAGGTGTATTATGTGCGCCCAGTATCTCCCTCTTGTCTCTTTCTTCTCCCTCACCCAGCTCTTCACCCATAGATTTCTCCTTATTTCCTTCACTCTGCTTCCTCCTTCGGCTGGTCTCTTCAATCCCCTGTTGGTAGAATTGGCTTCACGGAAACCAAATCTCCTTCAAAAGCTATCAGATCTCTTAAGAAGCCAATAGCTACTTGGTGATGTTGGTATTAAAGCAAGGGAAAAGGGTTAAAATATCCCTCTACTGTTTTTTGTTGTTTAGATATTTTATCGGATCGAATATGCCTTTACTGTTAAGCAAAGTTTCAAATTTGCCCTCACCTTAACGGACCGGATAGGCGGAAGCTATCAAACTGAAGATCCAACCCTTGAATAAAAAGACCCAGCCCCATATCCTAACACATAGCCCATTCGGACCTCTCCCCCTCCCATTAAAACCAGTAAACCCATAATCCTTGATCATTTATTCTCTTTCTGATCTACCAAACTGATCATGACACAAAGAGACAATTTAAAAGGTTTCCACTATAGCAATACGGCATGATAATAGAATCTTTAATTCCTCTTAAAGCCTGCTACCAACGGAGTTTGCTTAAAAAATTTGAAGAGATTTTTATAATAATTTTCAAATTCTTTTAAAGACTTTCAAAAAAAAGATTTTAAGATAGTTTGTCGACTTATGCAAAGAGGAAAAACTTTTCTTTCTTGGTAGTAGGCTCAAAACAATTTTGCAAAAACTTTAATTATTAAAAGATCAAAATTTTGTAGCAAACACCACTAAATGAGCCAAAAAACTGTAAAAACAATAATTAGCAAAAGTAGAAATGAAAAAAAATTGTATTCAGATCCAGAAATACACAACAGAAGGAAATGAAAAAGATCAGCAGGCCTAGGACCCAAACCGAGAAAAACATTTTCACTATCATTTTTCTATATATTTTCTATGGATACATAAAACAAGAACCAAACCCATTTCAAGAAACATTGTTAAATTCAAAATTCTTCAAGCACAAGCACATGGATTATCAACCACAGCAACATCCTCTTCGCCGGTCCTTAGCAAATACCCTATTACTGTCTGTTGGATTAAATGATTTTAATGGGAGAGGGAAGGTTCGAATGGGCTATGGGTTAGGATATGGGGCTGGGTCTTTTTGTTCAAGTGGTGGATTCTTTTTAATAGTTTCCACGTGTTCAGTCCGTTAAAATGAGGGCAAATTTGAAAGTTTGCTGACGGTAAGGGTATATTCAATCCGATAGTATAACGGAGGGTATATCTAAACAATAAATAATGGTAGAGGGGTATTGTTGGCCTTTTCCCCTGAAAGCGATATAGTTTGCCAAATCAAATGAAGCCTGTTGTTTCAACTTAAACGTCCAATAAGGAAAAAATCCATCTTCCTTTTTTCCACCAAACTAGAACCAAACTCTTCAAGGTCTCCTATTGGTAACCCATCTTTACAGTTTCTCCACAATCCCATTTGCCGCTGAGAGTTCTTAACAGCACCACCCTTACTTTTACTCTTTATTCTATATACACTATCCATATTTCAATTCCTTCCAAACCTGACATGATTTTTTTTGATTTCTCAAACTTCATTACCCAAATCAAAATAAAGATGAGGTTGTGGGTTAGTAGCGCTACCATTTTGGACCTTAAACCGGAGGATATGGGAATTGGATGAGATTGAAGAGAGAGAACATGGTGGAGAGGGTATGTGATGTGTCAACGAGTAAGAAAATTAGACGAGTGATGAATTCATCTCTACTTACAGTGCACTGGTGGGTGGAGAAGGTAGGACATGAGAATGAAGATTGTGGGACCCACAATGTACACTTGTCAACTGATAAGAACGCTCACACATGACACAATTAATGTCAGTTGTGTTAGGTTTAATGGTTAAATTTCTCATCTTTGATGCTTACCTATCTGATATGTGATATGTGTGTGCAATATTGCATGCCAAATTTCCATATCCTTATATGAGCTCTTGCTAATCTAAAACATCTTTTAATCAATTGATGCAGCAAAGTGCAGCCTTTAAGGTTCTTCGCACTCGTTTGAAAACTGTGCCTTCATACTCCTTCAAGGAAGAGAGATTTAGGAGAACATCTGGGATTCCTTATTCTCAATTTAATTATGGAGGAGGAGGCTCACAAATCTCTGAGGATGGGGACCTCAATGAAAATTTGCATGACATGCATAATGGTATAAACTTTGCTTTGAAGCTGCAGCAGTTTCAGCAAATTCAGAAGCAACATCATTTGCATTCAAAGTCACAGATTCAATCACGTTTTATTTCTACTTCGTGGACGAAGGTTTTTCTCTGCTTCCTTTGTCCACTTCTTCGCTGATACTCTTGGCTACTGATTTTACGGATAATACTTAACTTGCATATTAAGCTTTATGGGTACTTGTTCAAAGGAGAACTAATTTTCTGACATGACTAATTTTGCTCAAGCTGTCAGAAGGATAGATGACTGACAGATTTTGTATGGGTCAGGGAAGGGGCACAAAACAAAATATATAATTATGTGCTCGGACTGCTGCTATTCTGTTTTTCATTCTCTCCTCTTCCCTATTCAGGAGGTACAAATAGCAGAAGAATCAAAGCGTGGTGCTTCAGACTTGAATAGGCCCCCTTCAAGATCATCTGGTAGAGGGTTGGGACAGTTGCAACTCTGACTGTTTTCTTCTGCCTCCTAATTGAGTTGATTATATGGTGATCACAGTACCTCATAAGTTGTAAATTATCCTAGTAGTTGTTTTCTCAAAAAAAATATGAGGGTTGAGATGGAAGAGGAGGGTAGAAATGGGTATTAATTTTTTGGCTTGGATGTTCCCTAGCATTTCTTTTTCCTTTTGAAAGAATATTTAAGGGATGGATTTTGTCCATGTGGTTCTATTATTTTTGTTGAATACCATATGGGCAAAGCATGTAGGTCCGTAGGATATATGAACAGTTCGTTTTATTCATAATTTTCTTCTGTTATAACATACACTGGTTTAAAAATAAATGTTCAATTTATTCAGCATGCTCCTACCGAATGATGTATGCTTAAATTCCTTTCTTGGGATTGAACATGAAAGAATTTTGAAGCTCTCAGAGTTTCAGAACGCAATTCTTGTTAGTTTGGTTCTGTGAGACATCTCATTTCCTCGGCGTGTGCCAGCCTTTGGATCTGCACAGCACTCGCTCCCCCAAAATCGAAGCTGCTCCCCCAAAATCGAAGCTGCCTTCTTCTTCTTCGTCTAAAACTTCCCTGCCCATGAGCAAGAAATGGTATCCTAGACATCTGCTTTGCTAAATGGTATCTTGATTTAACTTTATAGTTTCTAGATTTTGCATTGTCCATATTAACCTATCTATTACTCCTGTAGTGGAAATAGGAATATATATATTTCTGACTCAAAATTGGCGAAGAGATTTTTCCATATATGCCCATCTTCATTAATTAAGTCAGAAACTTTTAAAATTATTCATATTCGCTTGGATAGATTTTGGGATAAATCCATTTATTATTCGGAATCCATGGTTCATTTCATATACTTAAATTCCTCCCTTATGAAATTCTCCACCTCAACCCCTTGATTAGTAAATTACGACTCAATAAAATACTCTGCCATATCCAAGATCCAGAAGAGGATGATGACACATTAAGAAAGGTGGTATCTGAAAAGTATTTACTTTTAAGCATCTCGAAGGTAGAGAATCAGGATGCATAAAAATTCTCCAGACTGTTTAATTAATAAAGCCATATTTAAACTTTTGTATTCCTAAAGCCTAATCCTCCTCTAGATTTAACATCATATAACTTATCCCATTTCTCAAAATGCATTGTTCTTTTATTCTCTATTTTACCAAACCAACAATTAGGAAAAAGAGATGTAATTTCCTTACATAGATCGTTCGGAAGTTGGAAGCACGATAATGCATATGTGGGAATAGTCGAGAGTACTAACTTAAATAATAATTCTTTTCTCGCAGTACTAAAAAGACTTCCATTTCATCCTTTGATATTCGCCTTAACTCTATCTTTAATAAACCGTAAGATCTTCTTTTTTGATCATCCAACAACCATTGGTAGTCCATAGTACATTTCCATCATATTCCTTTGTACTAGTCCTATTAAAATACAAATTTCAGTCTTTTACTCTTTTAGGATATTTGTACTAAAATATATAACAGATTTATTTCGATTTATCATTTGTCCAGAACTTTGTTCATTATTCCTTAAGATACACATTCGTTTCATTCCTAATATTAATTGGACAAAATATGAAAGAGTCATTGGCAAAAAATAAGTGGATGTCACGACTCAAAATTCACCTAGTCGTAATGATACCTAACTCCAGTGCTAGGTAAGCCTGACATAAAATAAAGTAACTCAAGAAAGATCAATAACAACAAGAATGAAAATAACTGAATTGTATATAACTTTTCAAGGTCGGGTAGTACAAGTCATTAGCCACTATGACTTAGATTTACAAAATCGACATTAAGAATAAATAGTTTGAAGTTTGCATAAACAAAGATGAATCCTAAACTACCATGAACAAAAGGTAGCTTGAATCTGGAACGCAGGTACGTCTTCAATGCAAGGCCCCGTCTTCCACAGCTACGCATCTCTAAGATCTGCATGCAAGGTGCAGGAGTGTAGTATGAGTACTACCAACCCCATATACTCAGTAAGTATCTTGACTAACCTCGGTGAAGTAGTGACGAGGTTTTAAGTTAAAAGATACTCGCTTATTATTTTTACCCGTGGAGATGATTAGCGGGAAAAGTAATACAAAATAGAGAAACGAATAACCACATAATGAACGAAACAAGAATATAAATGAAAAGGGGTCCCAGAATATCATCACTATTCAGTTTAACAACACTATACGGTAACAGAAACCAACACCCAAGAATAACCATAATACATTTTCTCTGTTGCGGCGTCCAACCCAATCCCATATATAATATCAGTACTGTTGCGGCATCCAATCCGATCCTATAAAAAAAAATAGCATTGCGGAGTACAACCGATCCAATATTTATATATAAAATAAGTTCATACAAAACTATTCTACAACAACCAAGCACGAAAAATTCACAACGTAACACCAAGAAAACTAACACGCGAAGCTCAACTAGGAATACGAACTCAAATAATGTAAAGATGAGCAGCACAACAAACCAGAGCTAGTCTCCCACATATAAAAACAAAGCTTCCAGAAGGCGTATGCACACAACCAATTTAAAAGTCACCCAATCTGGCTAGGCAAAGAAGTTTAGAGCGTGAAACGAGGAAGGTTGTACATTAAGCTTTAACGGGTATCAAGTAGAAGTGTGTAATAAGTGAAATCTTGTAAAAGTGGAGGATATAGCAAGTAAAGGCATATATCACGTGAAGACGGGTAGTAAGTGAAGGCAGGTACATGTCAAGACATCTAATAAGTAAATCACGTAATAAATGGAGACATGTAACATGTACGGACTAATAACAAGTAAAGACATGAATTCTGAGAGGGCATGTAGTAGAAGTAAATCAAGTAAAATCGTAGGAGTAACAATAACAGGCAAGGTAGAGATATAGATATAACATATCAAAGAAGGTCTAACGTTATTTTTCAAACCAAGCAACACTTAGTATTTCACTTTGATTCACATTCTGGGCAAGTTCTAGACTCAAATGCAATACATAGACTATACTAAGAACGCACTTCACACATGGAACATGACTCACTAAGGATGGTCCCATTACGACTCTCAAATCAAGTAAGTACTCATAGAGCCAAGAGATATTAAGCATAAAGCAGAAAGTGAACATAAGTCAAGAAAACAAGACATGGGCGTCATGAAACAAGCTATCTTATTTTCTCATGGCATCATCAAATATTTAAAACAAAGGGAAGGTGGTACACATGCGAAGGCCTAAATATGATGCCATCAAGCAAGTCAAAAATGCCTAGGAATCACATCGTTCTTCCTACTTTTATTTTCTATAACCTAATATTCTAATAGTGAAAAAGTTACTATCCGGTTCAAATTACATTCCATGATAAAGAACCGAGGCATAAAGAAAAATCACAGGAGATTATTACTGCCTAAGAAAAACAAAAAGATATATTCTTGTATTTTCCATTTTTTTGTACTTTTGTTAGACTTTAATCCCTCAAAAAACAGTCTAAAAGATCCTTCGCCGGGAAAAGTCCAATATTTTCCTTTTCTTTTTGTCCAATTTGTTTTTGTTTTCAATTTTTTTTTTCAATTAAAGTAACACAACTAAAATAGCATAGAATATCATCCAAACAATCTCCTCACCCCACATTTAAAGTTGTGCATTGTCCATAATGCACACTATACTTAATAAGAGGGTAAAAAAAACTCCCTGGTAGATCAAATGCCAAAATATTAGCAGCTCATGGGATACTCAGACTACTCCGGGTATGGGCCTTTGTCCGATCACCCCACACTTAGTTACAACCCTCTGGCTTGCTGTTGCATTATTTCAATGGCTTTGCTTCCCTTCATCCTACAAAATAAAAAAACTACGCTACAAAAAGAAATAGCACAACAGAAAAGATAAACAAATAAAAATAAAATAAAAGAGAACAGTAAAGCTAGGTTGCCTTCCAACAAGCGCCTTGGTTAACATTGTGGCACGACGTGAACTACCTTTTGCCTCCACCTCGAGCTTATGAATTGAATCCCCAATTTAGACTCAGGCTTATGATTATGCTCTTGGGGCGGTACAAAATCTTGTAAGCTAAAAACTAACTAATTTCTTATGTACTTTTTGGCTTTCAACCGATGAGTGTCACCTTGCCTAGACGGCCTTGAAAATTTCAGAATATAGGTCTCATCTACCTCTTTCCTTGACTCCTTTGCATGCTCATAAGTGTCACGACCCAATTCCTACTATATGCCATGATGAAGCCCAACACCGTTAGGCAAGCCAACGGTGAACTATCAACTTAATTATTCGGTTTATTACTTTTGAAATCATGAGTTTTAATAAATAAAGGAAATTAATGCGGAGAAAACCATGGAGATATAAAACATTAATAAAACATAAAAGGAAATGGTTACAATATTAAACAAAACCAGAACATCTACTAAAAAATTTTAAAATCCGGTGTCACAAGTGTACGGGCAATCTAGTACAATTTACAAACCACTATAACTACTGTCTAAAATGAAATAGATAGAAATGGACATATAACAGGAAGGAGACTCCAGGTGTTGCAGATCGGAGCTGAGCATGAAGAACAGCTCACCACTAAGTCTCCGGATAGCGGGGATGCGCACCCGAATGGCCACCAGATGTACCTACCTCACTATCTGCACAATTAGTGTAGCAAGTGTAGCATGAGTACGTAAATCAACACGTATACAGTAAGTATTTAGTCTAACCTCGAATAAGTAGTGACGAGGGATCGACATTCACCTTACTAGTGGTCAACAAATAAAGTACGAGAATTATAAATAGGCATGAAATACAACAATAACAATGGAATACGAAATGGTAAGTAACATGATCCTTTAACATAATGGCAGTTTAAAATCCCCAAATATCATGTGCTATCTCAACAAATAAGATCCATCAAGTAAATATCAAATCTCAAGTCATGAAGGAAACATCATATAATTCTGACTCCTAGCGATATTACGCACGAGTTATGCCGAGGTTGTACGACCCGATCCATAATAATCGTGTACATACTCTACCGAGGTCGTATGGCCCGATCTGTAGATGCATCTCAAATATACTTTTGAGGCATATGACCCAATTCACTAGAATAGAGAAACTCTTCGAACTACGGTCAAATAATTTCAGCACAAGGATGGGCACATAAAGAAAGCATAACTTATACCAACAATCAAGTATTCCGCTAAAGCTCAAGGTAATGAAGATCAGCCTAACATAATCCCTAATCAAATTTCAATTATAAATTTAAGTAATTAAACTTACAAATGGAGTTCAAATAATACAAATATTGCATGATACAATCCTAAGTCTACCCGGACATAAACATGATTTTAGATATGTACGGAATCTCGTTACCTCGTGTGTGCATAACACCTAAAACTTGTAGAAAATAAAAATTTAAGCACCTACCGCGATAATTCCCTCTTACAAGATTAGGCAAAAGACATACCTCGCTTCCAAGTTCACTACTCGGCTCTCCAGCCTCATTAATTGCCTCCAATCAATGCTGAGCAATCCGAAACTAGCCAAAAGTCGTACAAACTAATCAATATATTCCCAAAAGTTTATAAATTAACTATTAGAGTAATTTCTGAATAGTATTTGGAAAGTTCATGGAAGTCACCCCCGGGCCCACGTGCCCGGATTCCGGAAATTTTTGTAGGTAAATGCTACCCATGAACTTACGAACTCAAATGTATAATTTACACTCAATTCCATAATCAATTTCGTGGCCAAATTCTATTTTTTTTCCTAAACCCTAGGTTTTTCAACATAATCCTATAAACTTCATAGTTTTTATGTTAAATCTACTCATAATCTATGTATTAAACTCACATTAGATAGAAATCACTTACCTGAAAATGCTAGGTGAAAATCCCTCTCCAAGAAGCTCCAACTTCGGCCAAAAGAAGTGAGAAATGAAAAAAAATAACCTACGTCCCTATTTTAAAACAAGATTCTTCCCATCGACCCTTCTTCTCGATTGCGGAAGTCCCCTTACGATCGCGAAGACAAAAGCTGCCAACGCCGAGAAAAGCCTCTTCGCAAACGCAACCAGGACTCAGCGATTGCGAAGGTCAACCTGACCAACCTTCCACGATCGCGGTCAGCCCTTCGTGAAAGCGAAGACCAATGGCCTAGCCTCCCAAAGCCCAGCCCCCTTCTATGCGAACGCGAGTATGATGTCGCGAACGCGTAGATCACTGGCCCCTAAGCTCCACGATTGTGAGCCTACTATTGTGAAAGCGTAGCAAAAATAGCTTCCAGCTCTAAATCCTTCATCGCGAACGCGATACACATTCTATGTTCGCGAAGAAGGAAACTAGTACCAGCAAAATCTGCCACTTTGTTCTTAGCTCTAGGTGGTCTAAAACACACCCGAGCCACCTGGGACCCCGTCCAAATGCACCAAGAAGTCCATAAATATAATACGGGCCTTCTCGAAGTCTTAAAACACATAAAACAACATCGAAACCAAGAATCGCACCTCAAAACCAAATTAATCAATCTTTGAACTTCAAAGTTCTTCCAACTAGCTCTGAACGCGTCGAATCATACTTAGACAACTCAGAATGAAGCCAAATTTTATGCACAAGTTATAAATCACTATAAGAACCTATTCCAAGGCTCAGAATCCTAAACCGACATTGATAACACCAAAGTATACTTCAAACTAAACTTAGAAAACTCTAAAACCTTCAAAATGCTAACTTTTAACAATAAGAGCCGAAACGCTCCTAGATCACCCGAATCTTGATCCGAATACACGCCCAAGTGCAAAATCATTATATGAATCTATTGGAATCTTCAAATTTCGGTTGTGAGGTCGTTTACTCAAAGTGTTGATTCAAATCAAACTTTGCCACCTTTTAGGCCACTATTATGGAACTAAGTATTCTTAATTCAACCCGAACCCTTTCGAAACTAAATCAATCATCCCCACAAGTCATAAAATAGTAAAAGCACATGCGGGAAGTCATAAATAGGGGAACAGGAATCTAGAAAGCAAAATGACCGGTTGGATCGTTACAATAAGGATCTATTCGCATTTCACCATCCGAACACAATGTAGAGAAGTGCTTGGAATGTGGTCTAGTGTGATCAAATATATGAACTTCAGTATTTTCAACCTCCTCCACACAAATCACATTAGAGTCAACTAAATTTATCTTTATTGATCTATGCGGACTCTAGCATTACTTCTTTAACATCAGCATCCTCAAGTTTTAGTTAGTTAGATTGTTGGTGTTCTACTTTGATTTCCTCCATTAGTACCTCAGTTTTTGGCTCTGATGCACAATGTTCTTGACTACTATCCATAATATTATCTTGTTGAACATTAAAAGCTTCAACCAGTTGACTCACTTGATCTCTAAATTGCAAATAGTTGCCTCTTGCCTTTGCATATGCGGATGTTTCTCATTATTTTGTTCCACAAAGCACTTTAACATATCCTTGATCTCCTTCAGGTCAGCTTTCTCAAGTTTTGTGTTCCTATTAACTTCACAAGAAAAATTAGAACCACCATAATAAGGGATTGGGGGAGGATAAGTAATATAAGCACAACCATAAAAGTGACCATCTTGACCACCATAGAGTAGGTGCACATAACTCTCTCGTGGGAACATTTTGATAATTTTCCATGAGTGGTTTTCTTCACAATATGCATAAGTAAGATCATAAGTAGAATTAGTAACACCTAAACTCCTATAATTACAAGATATCATGTTTCTCAAATAAAAAATAAAAATAAATTAAATTAAAAGTTCAAACTTGAAACCAAGTAATATTTACAGCTACAATTACTTCATTAGTTCCCCGGCAACGACGCTAAAATTTGATCACGCCCAACTATGCCTAATAAAAGGACTATGCGGTCGCTTCAAATATAACCCAATCTAAAGTCTGGAGTCAAATCCCTGAGAGAAATAAGGTTTAGCTACAACTGGTTATTTTACTAAGAAAACAAGTTCGAACAAACTCTAAAGTAAAATATTAATATAATTATGTCTAAATAATTAACTAACAAATTAAATTAGTTATTTATCAACTAAATATACAAAGGATGGGATACAAGATCGGAAAAACGTAGAGTTATGATTTTCTCAATTGTCAGAATCCTTCCCGCTACGTCTCCTACAATTTCGCGTAAGTATTCTCTACTGATCATAAGCACTCGACATATCAAAATTCTCTCTCAATCAGCTACAATACCTTACTAGTCATATTCTCTCGAATTACGCTAGCTCACACTTTCTCAACACTCACTACGATTACGTCAAAGCTTTGTTATCTCTAATCCCGCTTTTAAACTCGCCGTATTGATCTCTCATATACCTTGAAAGTGACGTTATTCAACAACACCCTAAATATGCACTCTTTCTCAAGAAATACATAATAAATAGGCACAGTCAATTGAGAGCTCTTCAATTAACTAAAATAAGCATGTAGTTGAACAAGTAGGAAAATTCAAAGGCAAAATTATAGTAGAATGTAATGAGAATTTATCCTTCAAAAGGTTCATTCAAAATCTAGATAATAAAATTATCTACTCATAATCATGCTAACAATCACGTTAATAATTGAAAGCATTAATCTACGAACTAAAGAAGAACGAAAGAAAAACTCTAGTGATCTGGTACTTGCAATTCGTCTAGCTGTATTGTGCCTCCAAAATAATGTGTCTCCCTTTATTAGACATGTTTAAGGAGTATTTATAGGCTAAGGTCGAAGTCTCCAAGTCCAAATTTCAAAAGTAAACACTTTATTCTCGGGCTGGGGGACCAGGCCTTTAAGCTCGCAAGGCCTGGTTTGGAGCGAGCCATAAGCCAGACGAGGCGAGGCCTGGGGCAAGTTAGACTCTCGCCATAATCCAGGCGAGGCGAGGCCTAGGAAGAGATGGAACCTTGCCCTAGACCTGGCAAGGTTTGGTCTATGGCCAGGTCTCTTCCGTGCCTTGCACCGATCTTCCTTTCATACTCTACTCTTTTATTTTAACACCATTTTATGCAACTTATTCCTCTATGCATTTCAATGATCCTACACATAAAAATAACTTAATTAAGCTCAAACATAGCACGGATCATTATAAATTTCAAGTAAAGCATATGGCAAATAACAATATAAATATAACATATTGCATATGAGTACAATCGACCCTGCATAGTCAATAAGTATCAAGACTAACCTTAATAAAGTAGTGGCGAGGTTTAGTTAGAAGATACTCACTTTATATAATCGTGCAGCTCATAAGCAAATACAATAACAGAGAAATAGCCAAGAGACAGCCAAGGAACATCAGATATCAATAATAAGGTGCTCAATCAAAGAAGAAGGTAATAAGCATGCTTTTCCTAATAACCGTATCAAAGCATATACAAATGCACTAAATTCGTATATAAAGGAGATTTACGCCAAGCGGCGTTAACTCAAATAACTCTACATGAATGTAGAGTGTCTATGTATGATGAAGACTCAATTTCACATCAGTTCTCAATAGCATTTATATGGATGCTCCTACATGAGTCTAAAATGTCTATGCATGATGACTCAACATATACATTAATCTGACACCCTCCAAGTGTCCAAATATCCACTAATAAGTCCCATATATATGTAAAATGCATGAATATGCATATGTCAAATGCTTGTAACAGAGGCATCAAGTAGCATATTTAGAAGATAAGCACGGAAAGCATATAGAATGCATGATGCGACATAAATATTTATTTAAGTAATCAAAGCTTCCGCCTTTTGACGAGCGCAAAACACACACTTAAATTTTAATCGCTAATCAAATATAGTATAGTATAATATCGTCTCCACATAGATTGGACTTAAATAGTATTCTCGTAGTTTCTAGGTTGATTTCTATCCAAGATGATCGACAGTTAATATTTATAAGATATCTAACTAAAATTAACTAAGAATCTAAAGCAATTGACTAATCACAATCGATACAAGGAATATGCAAAGAAGGTTATCAATGGGAGAAGATAAGGTTTTGATAGGATAGGTGCAAGATAATTGTTCAGGACCTAACTCTAGATAATTCACTTTCAGTGTTTAAGTGAGCCTCTTGAATTTACTCAATTATTAGTTCAACGTTCAGTGAAACCTCCTCTCTCGATTAAGTTTTAACCTCACAAGATGAACCAATTTAAGCACGTGAACATATGCAAGAATGCATTGGTCTTTAGGAGAACCTCTCTCTATTATCCTCCTAACTAGGTTTAATCAATGACTCAACTGGCCTCTTTCGATTACTAAGAAGAATTAATGAACTCAACAAACAATATAATGCAAAGATATCACAAGTTATGCCTCTCTCGATTACATGAACAAGTGAATATAGATGCAACAATTAAATCATCCGAAAATGCTTCAATACATAAAACTAGAGTTATAATGAAACTAGAGTCATCAATACACTAAATCCATCAAACCCTAAATGGAACTACTCCATAGATATGGAGCAATTCATTCACAATTAAAATTAAAGTATAGGAAAACATAAAATTCAATCCAAACTTGGGTCTTGAGTGAGGAAAGCATTATGAAATCCTTGTGCTTGTGTTATTTCCACTCCTCCTTAGCCTCCTTAGGTCCGAAGTATGTCCAAAGTCCAAAAAATAATGTTTTTCCATGTATTTATACCAAGTACGGCCGGGCAAGTCAAAATAGGACATTGGCTCTGCAAAAATTGCACAGGTGCGCCGCATGGGGCAATGCGCCTTGGGGGCATTAGTGGGGAAATAAGAGAGCTCAACAATTGATAGGCAACAGAATTCGGGTAGCCGCGGCGCAACACACATCGTCCCACGAGCCGCGGTTGTGGAGTTTTCTCAGAGTACGGATTTTTGCTTGATTTTTGACGTCCAGACTTGGTCCTCGACTCCCCAATACGACCCCGGCTTAATCCCTTGGGATTTTACTCAGAATTTAAAGCTACAAATAGCTCGAATTAGCTCCACAACATCTACATAGCTCGGAATCACTCCTACAAGGTATAAAACACACAATAAGTGAAAAACTCTACCAATTAAAGCTCAAACACAAATAAAGTGCAGTGAATTAGAATGCAATAAGCAACTAAAACACGAGATTATAGCCTACCATCAACACCCTACACTTAAACCATTGCTCATCCTCAAGCAATCAAGCTACACTTCATATAGACACGACTTTTTTCAACAAATCTCATAGCTCATCATACCAAGAATATTTAAAACAGATTAAGCACAATGCCGTCACATCCTCGCCTCAAGAATTGACTCAAAATTACCACATATTTTTCACAACCCACTCACTTACTTTAACACATAGGTCAACGACATTACCTTTTCTTCATGAATCAAGTGCCCTCACCCAACAAGAGAGAGTAGTTTCACACACAACAAAAAATATAAGAATAGTTAGGAACTATTAGCCATGTGTGAGCACGTGATTTTTGCCCCGCCCTGAATACTCCTAAAAAATAAATAAAATAGTTCAAATTGATTATTAGCCATTTTAATAATTAATTGGATCTATAATTACTCATATTTAATTATTAGGTCATTAATTCAAGAAAAACAAAATTAAAAAAATCATAAAATAGTGCATCTTTTAAGTTTTAATTTGTAGAGCATAGCATTATGTTAAATTAATTTAATTGCACATTTTGATGAATTAGGATTTTATTTTTTATATTACTAGGACTTTTGTTTTTTAGAAAAATTACTTAACAATTAAAAAGAGGGATTAATTAAGTTTGAAAACGAATTGGGCCACAATTCTATAAGAAACGAGCCCAAATACCCAATCCAAAACTGGCCAGCCCAACTATTTTGTCCTTGCCTCATCTGGACCGTTGATCACTATAAGATCAACGGCCAAGAATCAACCCCTCCTAAATATAAAAACATCCTAAACTAAACCTTAAACCTAATAACTCCCCCCATCCCTTCCGCCGCTGCTACTCACT
>MCJB01030145.1:123788-142147 GCA_002018475.1 Nicotiana obtusifolia | reverse complement strand
TGGATTTTTCGACAGAGGTGAGTTTTCTTCAATTTTTCTTTTGATTTTTCGTTTATTTTCCGGGGTTTCTTGGGGGTCAGGGAAGTTATAAAAGGGAAGGTTTGGGATTTTTCTTTTTGTTTTTCTGTTTATTTTCGGGGTTGCTTGGAGAAAGGGTTTCGAAAAGTACTATATATTCTGGGGTTTGGTATCTCAGAAGGGGGGGTTTTTTCGTCGGACAGAAATTGATAAAGAAAAATAGAATTGGAGACAGAAAAATGGAGTGAGGTCTAAAAAAAAAAATTAAAAGAGAAAAAAACAGAGGGCTGGAGAGAGAACACTAAATTAGAAGAAAAAAAAAGAGAGGTAAATAGAGAGTGAAAGAACAGAGAATTTTTTTGAGTAAGAAAGAGAGGTCTGGAATTTTAAAAGAAAAGTAAGACGAGAAGCTGTGACGTTGTTTGCTGCTTGCTTTTGCTGTCTCACAAACCAGTTCGTTGAGATTTTAGGTACGTTTGGACATCTATGTAATTCTGAATTTGTTCTAATCTATGAAAATGACGTACGTTCTGTTGTTTGCTGTTCATTTGTCACTGATTACTCTTTGTGATGACGATTACTCTATCTATTGTCTCTTTATGTATGTACGCTCTTTGGTGAAATTGAATTCAAGTTATAAAATTGAGATCGTTTTTTATTGCTAAAGACTGGTTTCAGTTCTCACAGTCTGGTTTCACTTTTATCAGATTCTGTTTAACTTTGTCATGCTCATGTTAGGTCAGTTCATATTCATTGATATTTTATCGGATGATCTCTTCGTTAGTTCGTTGCTTGAGGCTGTTTTATTTTGCTAAATGATGTATCTCCGTCATAGTACGGTAGTTATCTTCAAAGTTGCTAAAAAGAGCTGGAAATCTGTAATCACGACTTCACAGTGTACATTGAACTATTTAGATTCTCGCTTTCAATAGAACACTTATTTCACTACTTATGCACCTCTTGTCTGTCATGCACTATAAGTTTGATTCAATTTTCAAATAATTGAAATGTCAAGTAGCACATTCAAATAATCGTCCGAAAACAAGTTATGGAGTAAATTAGTCTAGCTGAGGGAGTTTGGCAGATCGATTCGACTCCATCTGGATTATATACTGTCGTTCTCTTGATTTATTTTATGCCAGCTCCTATCAAACTTAGTTTATGTCATTTTGGTAAGTGTTTGGCCACTAAGTTGTAAGGTTTGATTTTTAAAATGAATTGGAAGGGGGTAGCAGCCATGGATTCATACTGATCGTGTCATATGAAAGTTGCTTGCTTTATGTTCAAATTTTCTTAAATGCTTAATGGGCCAGAGATGAGAACTGGTGAATCATAACAACTGATCCCATAGCCCTTCAGCCTCGTGATGATTCTGAAATTTCGAGAATTACACAAACTTTTGTAGTTCATTCTTAGGCGCGATTAATTACGTTGTCGCTATGGGTACGGTTCCCGTGACATAATGATGATGCCAACCTTCGCGGGTGCCTTTTAGGTGATCCGATCTTAACAATAATAAAAGCTTTAAAACTAATTTGAGGCGTGCCATACTAAATGAAATTACAAACATATGGCCCTCATTAATTAAACACTTAGAAAATCGAGGCGTGCTATTCAGTAAATTTCATGGACCTCGGAAAGTTAAAAACGCGTAGCTGCTTTAGGCACGTTATTATTGAATTTCCTACACTCGGGTGCGCATTTATGTGACCCAAAATCCAAAATCCCGATGTTTAATTAAAAGATGTTACAAATTACGGGTGCATTTATGTGACGTGATTCGTGACATATTTTGATTAACATTGTAATTCTCCAATAATTTTAAAAAGCGGAAAACCGGAATAAAGTGAAATGCACTATAGGCTAATAACAGGTATTAAAATTAGATAATAAAGCCGATTGTGAAAATAAGCGACCGTGCTAAAACCACGGAACCCGAGGGTGCCTAACACCTTCCCGCGGGTTAACAGAATTCCTTACTTAGAATTTCTGGTTCGCAGATTTCTTTATGAAAGTCGAACTTTTCCTCGATCTGGGATAAAACCGGTGACTTGGAACACCAATTTAAATTTCCAAGTGGCGACTCTAAAAATAATTCAATAATCCCATTTCGATCAATGTCACTTTAATTGGAAAAACTCATTTTTATACATTTCCTCTCTCGGGGAGTGTACGAAAAGAGGTGTGACAGTCACATCCTCGCCTCAAGAATTGACTCAAAATCACCACATATTTTTCACAACCCGCTCACTTACTTTAACACATAGGTCAACGACATTACCTTTTCTTCATGAATCAAGTGCCCTCACCCAACAAGAGAGAGTAGTTTCACACACAACAAAAAATATAAGAATAGTTAGGAACTCAAGATAGAAAGAATTCTCTCACTCTCAGAAATAACATTCATATGCCACAAAAGACGTACCATATGCTTGCCCGTAATTTACTACTCTACTAATTGAGCTCATTCAGCCAAGGATCAAGTACGACTTAATTTGGTTGTAATGTAGGCTGCAGGATGGGTATGATAAATTTAGATATAAGAGTGACTACACCTCCCTAAGCACTTTAATACATACAATTAACCGTTGAAAACCCCACACTTATGTCAAACCATAACTCCACCTTCACATCAATATGCGTCAACTCCCTACTTCTTTAAGCACAATTACATCAAGAGTTACCACTATCAAGGAATATTTTTCACAATAATAAACTTATTTTTTTCTTTCTTTTTCAATTCAGGTGGCTCTTACTTTTTCAAAGCTGTGTACCTTTCTCCTTAGTTCAATAGTTCCACTCAAAAGCCAAACCAAGCGACCACACCACACTTCAACTTTTACAAAGTTCATAACAAATTCTAGTCCTCATAGGAAGTAAACGGTTCAAATAAATGGTCAATTCAAACAATTGGGTAAGGCTTTTAATGTGGTGCCAAAGAAACGGGAGTACAAGCTCAAAGGGGTTAACTGAGATACATAACAATTAGGTGGATAAAGCATATAACTGGCTCAACAAAGAAATGTCTATATCACTTCCAAGACTGAATAAAACTGCTATTTCGCTTTGAAAACACACGGGGCAAGTTCTAGACATCAAATGCCATGCACAAAATAACACAAAACCTCACACACACATGACACATAACTCACTCAATATCGGACTATCAAGACACTCTAGTCAAAGCAGTTAAGCAAAGTTAAGATCATACAATTCAAGGTACTTATACAAGAGTCAAAACTGAGTCTAAGCGTCACAAGTAAAGTACTAAATATTCTCAAGAGACATTGCCTTCAATTCAAATCATAACACAATGTTTCCTACTCATAAAAAAATAAAAACTAACTACATCCGGTTCAAATAAAATCCTTGGAAAAGAACCGCGACACAAAGAAAAAATAAGGGGGACTTGTTACACTACCTAACAAAAGAAAATCTTTTTGTCTTTTTCCTTCGACTTTAATCCCTCAAGAAACCTGTCGATGATATCCATCGTCGGGAAAAATTAAAAAATTTTAAAATTTTTATGATTTTTTCTATATCTCTAGCTACAACTAACAAAAAGAAAACTAATATACATACATACATACATACATACAAATATCCCCCACCCCACACTTTAAGTTATGGCATGTCCCAATGACACATCCTTAAAAAGAATAAGGTAAAGGAACTTTCCTGACTATCTAATCGGGGTCTGAGTCGAAGTCGGGCTCCATTACCCGCGCCGGAACTAATGCACATATCCATGCAGACAGCTTCTTCTCAGCCTTTTTGGGGTATACCCCACACTTATCTTTCTCACTCACCGCAACCTTCTCTTTCGAGTCCTTCAGTTTTCACTCAACACTCACAGCAGGTTTGTCCTTTTGTGCCCCCTTTGCTATATTCATCTCAAAAGTCACAGTCTCCTAACCCACTCTAAGCATGAGTTTTCTCTCGTGTATATCTAATATCGCTCTACCCGTTGCTAAGAATGGTCTTCCTAGGATGAGGGGGACCTCCTTGTTTTCCTCCATATTCATCACTATAAAATCCATAGGAAATACGAACTTATCCACCCGATCTAACACATCTTCAACTATCGCCTCGGGTATTATAGTCGTTCGGTCTGCCAACTGCAAAGATATGGGTGCAGACCTTATCTCTCTAATCTCCTTCTCTAGTTTCCTGTAAATAAATAGAGGCATTAAATAAATTGAGGCACCAGAATCACAAAAAGATTTATCAAAATTGATAGTTCTTAATGAGCAAGGTATAGTAAAACTCCCGGATCTCCACACTTTTGTGGGAGTTTATTTTGCAATATCGCACTGCAATGCTCTGTGAGCTTGACCACTGTGGTCTCTTCTATCCTCCTCTTCTTTGTAAGGATCTCCTTCAGGAATTTGGCATAAGCAAGCATCTGTGAGAGCACTTCTGTGAATGGTAAGTTTACATGAACCTGTTCAGCACATCTAGAAATCTCCCAAACTGCTTGTCCAGCTTTTTTCTACTTTGCTTTTGAGGAAAAAGGTAGAGCAGGAATATACTTGCTCTCCTCAAGTTCCTCTCTTATTTAGCCATAGCATCAAGTTGTAGTTGAACAAATGTATTAGCATCAACTTGGTGAACACCAATTGATCTTCTTCTTTTAGCACTCTTAGAGGGCCACTGACTAGCATCTCAGATAAATCATCAAGCATTGTAACTATTTCCTCTGGAGTCTTCTTCATCAAAGGTCCTCCAACTGCATTGCTCAATGTTCTACGCGAGGCCGGTGTCAATCCTTCCCAAAAATCCTGGAGTTGCATCCAAAGTTCAATTCCGCTATGTTGACACTTTCTAACTATCTCCTTAAACCTCTCCCATGTTTCAAAAATAGTTCTAGTCTCTTGCTAGCAGAAGTTATGGATTTCTCTTCTAATCTTGCCCGTCTTAGCTGAGGAGAAATATTTATCAAGGAATTTTCCAATCATCTCCTCCCAAGTTCTGATCGATCCACTGGGCAAACTCCGAAGCCACTCCTTAGCATCATCTTTAAGTGAAAAGGGGAATGCCCTTAAGTACACTGCATCTTGTGACGCCCCATTTATTGAAAGGTGTTCATAATCTCCTCGAAGTCCATTAGATGTGTGGTTGGATTTTTGTTTGGCTTCCCTATGAAGACACAACAATTCTGAAGGGTTTGAAGCAACCCTTGCTTCAATTCGAATTTGTTTGTTGCAATTGGAGGTGGTCTAACACTGGATAATCCTTGACTTTAGACCGGTCTACCACAATTGCCAAGTGGTCTTCCAGGCCTGGGAGCTATATTCCCGAATTGGTATGTAGCCAAGGGTTGATTTTGAGCAATTCTCCAACCTCTCTCTTCTTCATAGATAATCTTTTGCATCTCTAATAGTTGCTTCCTCAGCATCTCGGTGCAGCTTTTCCTCGTTGTTGGGATGCCTTTCTTGCAGCCAAATCTACATTATCATCACCGTCCCAGCCATAGTTTCTTTAGTTGAGGATTTCCCAACCTTTTCTTACGTCTCGGTGAGAGTTCTTTCTTTCCCCAGCCGTCGCAGTTGTTTTTCTATCTCTAGATTGTATGGTATCACTTCTTTCGCAGAAGCTCGAGTCATGCACCACTCTTAACCTGTAACCTGCGCAACAGTCAGAGAACACCAACTGTAGAAAGAGAAAAATAAAATAAAATAAAAATAAAAATAAAAATTCCTGAATTAGCACTACAAACTATTTCAAACACTACTGAGTGTCAATCCCCGGCAACGACGCCAAAACAGTATTCTCATAATTTCTAGGTTGGTTGCTATCCAAGATGATTAACAATTGAGATTTATAAGATGTCTAATTAAAATTAACTAAGAATCTAAAGCTATTGACTAATGACAATGGAAAAAAGAAATAAGCAAAGAAGGTTATCAATGGGAGAAGATAGGGTTTTGATATGATAGGTGCAAGATAATTGTTAGGGATATAACTCTAGATAATTAACTTCTAATGTTTAATTGAGTCTCTCGAATTCACTCAATTATTAGTTCAAAAGTTCAACGAAAACTCCTCTCTCGATTAAATTTTAACCTCAAAAGATGAACCAATTTAAGCACGTGAAGATATGCAAGAATGCGTAATGGATTGGTCTTTAGGAGAACCTCTCTCAATTATCCTCCCAACTAGGTTTAATCAATGACTCAACTAGCCTCTTTCAATTACTAAGAAGAATTAATGAACTCAACCAACAATATAATGCAATGAAATCACAAGTTATGCCTCTCTCGATTACATAAATAAGTGAATATAGATGCAACAATTAAATCATCCGAAAATGCTTCAAGACATAAAACTAGAGTTATGATTAACAAACAATCATCAATACACCAGATCCATCAAACCCTAAATGGAACTACTCCATAGATATGGAGCAATTCATCACAATTAAGATTGAAGTATAGGAAAACATAAATTCAATCCAAAATCGGGTCTTGAGTGAGGAAAGAATGATGAAATCCTTGTGCTTGTGTTCTTCCCACTCCTCCTTAGCCTCCTTAGGTCCAAAGTATGTCCAAAGTTCGAAAAATAATATTTTTCCATGTATTTATACCAAGTAGGGTCGGGCCCAGACAAAACCACCTTTCCCTAGCCGAAATAGAACATTGGCTCTGTAAATATTACACAGGCGTGCCACATGGGGCAACGCACCATGTGGGGAATTAGTGGGGGAATCCAGAGAGCTCAACAATTGGCAGGCAGCAGAATTTGGGCAGCTGCAGCGCAACACGTGCTGCCCCACGCATCGCGGTTGTGGACTTTCCTCAGAGTACAAATTTTTGCTTGATTTTTGACGTCCAGACTTGGTCCCCGAGCCCTGAACACGATCCCAGCTTAATCCATTGGGCTTTTACTCAGACTTCAAAGCTCCAAATAGCTCGAATTAGCTCAACAACATCTACATAGCTCGGAATCACTCCTACAAGGCATGAAACACATAATAAGTGCAAAACACTACCAATTAAAGCTCAAACATAAATAAAGTGCAGTGAATTAGAGTGCAATAAGCGACTAAAACACGAGATTATAGCCTACCATTACCTTTACACCTAACTCATCAACCAATACCATCATAATCTGACACTCATGAGAAAACTGGGAGGGTGACCTACGGGGACGGATCCGTATCCAACGTTGTACGGCAGAAACCTCATGCCATAACAATAATTACATGACATAAACCTCGTACCATAACAATATCAATTCTCTCATAATTTTCACCATAATCATATCAACCTGTATCAAGATCCTCATCTCCAAGGATGTATAAATATGCTTAAAAAATAACCAACAAGATGCACGAGGACATAATAAATAAAGATGCGGATATTTGTTCATGATATAAAGGATAATTATGACTAAATCAAGTATATATACAATCTCAAGAATACCCTATCATGACCAAATAAGCATCAAAATCCTAGACACAATCTCTAACACGAATAAGAAAGCGTATTCACAGAAATAATTTAAAGCATATCACAAGTAGAGCATGTACAAATCAAGGCATAAATAATTCTAAAATCTACCCCAAGCATGGTATAACCTTAGTGACTAAGTATACGCTCGCCACCTCACATATAAGTCACCCCCAAACATATAGCATATAATTTCATTTTAGAAAACATTCCCTCGTCAAACAATGCTAAAGGAAGCAATCCTAATCAATAAAGCTTTAATCTTTGAAGAAATCCCAAAAAGTCAATAAAAATCAACCCAATACCACCTATTCAAAACGGGTCCCATCAACCCATAACCCCACAAGTCCAAATATGTGATTAGTTCTTAAATTCAAGTCCAAATTTATGTACATACCTTAACATACAGTCTCTTAAGTTTCAAATCAAAAACCTATTTTCTACTTTTTAAATTCTTGATTTAGGTGTAATAATCCATGGGTAATCATGATATGTAATCAAAATCTATTAAGGAACACCTACCCTCATGATTTGGGTGAAATCACTCTTTAGAATTGCCTTCTCCCGTTCTCCAAAACTCAAAGATGGTGAAAATAGCAAAAACCAAAATTTTTGACATAAAATACCCCTGATAGAAAATAACCTTTCGCAATCGCGACCATCACCTTCACGATCGCGATGCACAAAATGCCATCCCCCTTTCCTTCTTCACGAGCGCATAGCACTACAAGCGGTCGTGAACACAACTTCCAGCTTTTCTTCGTGATCGCATTGCCCCTTCCACGATCGTAATTCACAATTTCCTCCAGTGTGTTTTACTCTTCGTAAGCACGACACTAATCTCAACGATCGTGATTCATTAAACTACTTTAAGAAATCTACAGCTGCTATCTCGCTAAAAATGGTCCGAAACTACCCTGAAACTCACCTGAGCCCCCCGGGGGACCTCATCAAACTATCCCGAAAAGTTCGTATACCCTCCACGAACTTATCCAATAGCTCAAACAAAAATAAAAACATCAAAAAGAAGAATCAAAGATCAATCCAAACTATGAAACTCTCTTAAGTTCTTGATTCTAGTTTTCAACTATATGCCGAATTAACCCTAGGCCACCTGCGATCCGAACTGTACATACGTAGAAGTCCAAAATCATCATACGAACCTATTGAAGTCTTTAAATCCTGAATCCAAGTTCGTTTACCCATAATGTTGACTTTGGTAAACTCTCCTTAACTTAAAACCTCTAGTTGCCAACCAAGTGTTCCAAATTCCCTCCGAACCTCTTGGAACTCGAACCAACAATACATGCGAGTCATAAAACATCATATGATCCTACTCAAGTCTCAAATCATATAACGGGATGCTAGAATTCAAAATGATCAGTTGAGTCATTACATTTTCTCCCACTTATAGATGTGTCCGTTCTTGAACATGCCAAGGGTCACTCCGAAGTTGTCAAATAGTTGTACACATCATACACATCTCCATGGGTGATCTCATGTCAAATACATCCATATAAATCCATTAACATATCTTGACTGAAGATTCCTCCTTCAACCTTAACATATAAGCCTTTAAGCCCAACTTCAATACCCCGAACTTCATCCAAGATCTATTTTTTTTATATATTCACTACCTCAAGTCATAAATTTATTTCCAATATGTTACCACATGATATATCCCATAACTTATACACCTATAACAATGTCTTTTGACCACAATAATTACTCATTGCATAACCCGATACCAGCAAAAATAGCCCATCTCAGATAGATCCTTGTTCCAAGTCCTCGCAACACTTCTAATGATGAAAGAAGCCTGTTGAAAATCATAACCACCCATATATATAGAAGTCATAGATTCCTCTCATCTGGTAAGAATCATTGCTTGTTCTAGGCTACCTAAAAGCTTTCTTCTCCCAAATATACCTTATCCAAAATTGATCGCGCTAATTGCATGTCTATAAGCTTTAACTCATGGAGTACAAGTTACTCGATCAAAAAGTCACACCAAATTTTATGTGGAACCTCAACCGTCATGGTTTGTGCACCATACGAGTAATAACCCAAATATGAGAAATCTTTGAAAAGGCAACTTATCACCGAATGACTCCCCATGTCTGTGGTGTTCTTTATAAAAAAGTTTATGAGTATCTGTAGAACTTAATCCATCTGTCTATTATGAAACATTTAAACAAACTCAACCCAATTCAACCCACGGATCTAAACCACCTGTCATAACTACCATAATTTGTAATGACCCGACCGGTTGTTTTGTGTATTATAGTTCTGTTCTCCTATTTGATACTTTTCGTATATTTGATTGTTGGTTTTTGACTTTAGGAGAATGGTTGGTTTGGTTTCGAGAAGGTTTGAGAGTGAGTAGGAACACTTAGTCTCATTTTTTGGAAGTTTAAGTTGCTAGAGTTGACCAATGTTTGACTTTTGAGTAAACGACCTTGAATTAGTGATTTGGTTGGTTCTAATAGGTTTGTATGGTGATTATGGACTTGGGAGTATGCTCAGATTTGGAGGTCCTTAGGAGGTTTTTACTCTATTTGTCAAAAGTTGTCAATTTGGAGAATTTGAGAGTTTGTAGGTTTGATTGTTAGTTGATTTTGATGTTAGTGGACTTCGATTGGTGTTCTGAGACCTTGGATAAGTCCACATCGTTGAAAGGAACTTTTTTGCTAAAGTTTGGTTAAGATCCGAAGTGTTTAAGTTGGAATCAGACGCTTGGTTGGGGTTTTTGAAGTTTATGAACTTAAGAGAAACTCTATTTAGTTTGCACCTCGATTCTTTATTGTGATGTTTCCCAATGTGTTTTGAGGCCTTTGAAAGATCTGGGTAGTGCTTATGGACTTGTTGGTGTGGTTGGATGAGGTCCCGAGGGGCTCGGGTGAGTTTTGGCATGTTCGGAGCAAGTTTTGCAGAAGATGGCAGTGTCAGGTCCATTTCTTGACCTATTTCATTGAGCACACTATGGATCTGCAATGTGCACATACATTTTGCAATTTTTGAGGATGATTGAAAAAGCTAAAGTAATATTGATGGACTTCATGCAGCTGACTTTCACTCGAATCTTTTTTAGTTATATGGTTTTCTACTCCTTTATCCTTTGACTCTCAACTCAATGCATCACAGACTGACGAGTCTAAGACAAGTTAGAAGAGCTTGGACTAGTCGATTTCACGGTGAGTTTCGCGTACTGTAGAATGGATCTGTGGGACACATATTGATTTTGCGATGGTTGGAGAGTTGGGACTGTTTCGCTTCATGATGGGTTTCGCGGACTGTGAAACAATTATGCAATCCGCATAGTGCATTTCGCGGTGCTGGGCAGTTTTTGGCGCGGACTATCAAAGGCCGAAATTTTTGATAACTTATTTCATTTCCCAACATCTGGGTTTTATTTGAGGAGTTTGAAGTTAGGGTTTCACAATCAAACTTGTTGAGAGTGATTCTACACTAAATCTATGGAGTTTACAAGGAATTAACACTAGGTCTAACATCAAAACATGGATTTGAATAAGACTACTTGGGAATTTTGTCTACAATTTTAGAGAGTGTATTTTGGGTTGCAGGTCAATTTGGACTCGTTTTTGGAATCTAATTACATATATGGACTGGTGAGATTATGGGTAGTCAGGATATACCACTTGGCTCGAGTTTTGACAATGTGGGCCTGGGTTAACTTTGTTGACTTTTGGAGATTTGATTAAAGATTAGAACTTTATTTTTTGGGGTTGATTTCCATTGCATTATTTGACTTTATTAAGTAATATTTGACTAGATTCGAGCAATTTGGAGATAGATTTGAAGGAAAAAGCTATTTTGGAAGGTTGAAGGTATTCTCTGATTGAGGTAAGTCTCTTGTCTATTCGTATAAGAGGGAATTATTCCCATAAGTGATTTATTTGCTTATTTTTTCTCAATTTAGGTGCTTCAAATTTGCAAGGTGACGAGTGTATAAGCATAGTTAGGTTATGACCTTAGCCGGACAGAGTTAGGCTTATGATTTGCCTTATTTGGTCTTTGAGAATTGTTTATTCCTGTTCTACTGATTCTATGATTACGTGATGAAACTTATCTATGATTAGAATTATCTTTAGGGTTTTGGCTTGTTAATTTGGCCGTAATCATGTTCTGGCTTTACTTGACTTACGATTTGGTGGTCATTGGCTCTTGTGGTCATGTTTACACCCTGTCTTAGACATTTGTATTTATGCTATTGGCTTTGGGACTATTTTTGCTTTCATTATAATATCATAAGTCAGTTTAAGGCTTAATATTGGTTTCTACTGCTGTTGTTAAGAGTCATCTTGTCTAACAAGCAAGTTAGGATCCATCATGACCTTTGGTGGGATTTTGGGTTGTGAAAACGTTAGTATTAGAGCTCTAGCTTCTAAGGGTCTCACAAGTCACGAGAAAGCCTAGTAATGTCTTGTGGATCGGTACAAGGACTATAGTATCTATCTGCAAGAGGCTTTAGGAAACTTCCGTTTCTTGTTTCCTTATCGTGCGTTGTTTATTAACTGAATCTAAATCTTTCCATCTACTCTCTCACAGATGGTGTGAAATCGCACTTCAGTAGCAACAACAGGTGAAGGTATGGCTGTAACACTGGTTGTAGCCGGGAAAGGCCTAGGGGTAGGGCCAGGGGTCGCACAGTCGCAGCTATGGGTAGAGCACCTACCGCGACCTGTAGTCGCGCCAAGCAGTGTTAGTAAATCCACCTACAGATTAGGTGGATGATCATATCATGGATGATCATGTTGAGGCTCCGGTACACACTCATTATCCAGAGGGTTTTATTGCTTCACCGGTGTTCCAGGAGGCTATGGCCAAGATGGTCAACTTTATTGATACTCTAACTCAGGCTGGCATAGTTCCTGTAGCCCCACCCACATCTCAGGATAGAAGGAGAGCCCATGCCCCTATTACTCGTACTCCAAAACATTGCTAGTTGGCAGCGAGCATCCTATTATGGTAGCTAGACCCATGGTTGAGCCTGCTATGACTATTGAGGAGCAAAAGAAGCTTGGGAGATTTTAGAATTTACATCATCGTCACTTTGATGATGACGCTTCAGAGGCTGCTTAGGACTTTCTAAATAGATGCCATAAGATGCTTCGCAATTTGGGCTTGGTAGAGCCCAATAGGGTGGACTACATTCCAGTTGAGAGAGGCTACAAGGAGATGGGTTGGGCCTGGTCAGGTCCACGATAGATCCGCGGTTCGTGGAACGATTCTGCAATAGCACATTGGACCGCGAAGTATCCTTCAAAAAATTCCCATGCTGATTGCGCGACGGATACACGATCCGCAAAACGGCATTGTGGTCCACATAATCCACCTCGAAATGGCCCTAAAAATGAAGTTGCTTCTGACTCAATCCATGTTGATTCTGCGGTCAGCGAAATCGATCCGCAGTTCCCATAATGGACCGCAAAATTTCCTTTTTTTGCCAATTCTTCTACTTATTTCATGATGCATAGATTGAATTTTGGCGCTATAAAAACTTAAATCGTTGGTGAAATTTTACAAGGCCTTACAAAAATTGATCATCATCTTGATTTCTTTACCGATAATTCTTTCATCATTCCGGGGTAAAGAGGGGCAGCTGTTGATACTCAATTTGCCCTAATAATTTTTCATTTAGCCTTTTTATATTATTAAGTATTATTTATAGGATATTTCCCTGTATTATTACTCCATGACTTTTTTAAAATATCAATTTATTATCTTATTATTAATTCGTAAGTATTTTTCTTAAATCACTATTACAAAGGTTTCATATAAATAATTTTATCTATATCATAAATATTTTTAAAATTGATCCTAGCATTTATATAAATAATTTAATTTTTTTTCCTTAAAATTATTTATGAGTGATTAGCTATCCAAACTAATTCCTTATACTTTTACAACATTTTATGGTATTTTTCCTACAATTGTATTACATTTTATATTTTTATACATTATTTGCAATAATAGCCTATACTTTCGCAATAATTATATTCATTATACTTTTTATGTCAAAATAATATTTTTGTATTTTCATAATCATAATTTAAATTCTTTAATTTCATAAATGGCATTTTTATACATTTAATCTATTTTTACAATTTATTTTTTTAATCAATTTTATGTGTTTTAAAAAATGCAGCCCAGTTACTTTGAATTTCGGACCAAAAGAGGTCCAAAATCTCTCAGCCCAACAACCCCGAGCCCAATAACATGCGACCCAGTAGCCATAGGCGGCCGGTGACCCGCCACTCGCCCCATTTCATTTTTTAACTATCAGTTGTTGATCTTAAATGATCAACAGCCTACAACAGTTCTCCTCTTTTCCTTATATCCCCACAACCTTAAACCCTAACCCATTGTCACACCCACAACCTTCCTCAAATGCTCTCTTCATCTTTTAAAGCTACACCAAAGCCGACTCTAAAGATCTCCCTCCACCCTTTCCTTGTACGCGTTCATACGCGGATTCACCTGCCTTATTTGTTCTTACATACTCAGTTATGGTAACTTTCATTACCAGTCCGTCTATGGCAAGGACGATTCTCCCGAATCGGGTGGATACGGTTTCAAACTTATGGATTAGGACACGATCTTGGCTTTATATATTCTGGAAGAGAGAATATCTTCCCATTCTGGCGTATCCCCACTGATTTCTTCTTGGTTAGGGTTTGTGTGCGATTTACCCTAAATCGGATTCCGACTGGGTTTGCATGGCTTTGATCTTTTCCTTACTTGTTAACCTTTTATGAGTACTATATAAACCCCCTCCCCTTTCCACTCAGAGGCAGACCTAGGTCATTCACCTCTCATCTTTTACTCACACTTGTTGATTCTATTGTTCTGTTGTTTGTGTTTTCACTGTTTGTTTGATTAATTTGTGGCCGGTTGAAATCCAAGGCCAACGAACATTGATTCTTAAAGCTTTCTCGGCATACACACTGCTCGAGATCCCTAGAGGTTCTCGTGAAATCTAATTTCTCGGAATTCAAGGTTCGGGGAACACAATTTGGAACTCTTTTCAATTTCTACTGCATGTTCTTGTTACCATCTTGACTGGTTAGTATCTTTGGCCATTTTATTATACTCCTGCCTGCTTAGTCGTAGAGTTTTCTATGAATGATTTTCCAATCTTGTTCTCTTCTTGATTAGTCAAAGCATGCTTATAGGAAATCTTTGCTACTGGTTCATCTTGTGAAGTTCAATTGCCGATTGTTTACTTTTAGAATCATGATTATGCTTCGATGTTTGTTTGTATAATTAGACATATCTAATCAATTGGATGAGGATATTTTTTTAATTTGGTGTTTGGCTTACCACTCTTTGGTGATTGTTCTACCATGTTATTCGCCTATTAGTTGCTATCAAACTTAGAATATGATTGAAATTGGTTAGGATTGCTAGAGTATAGGTTACATATTCACCTCACATGTTGGTTAACAAGACGCCTCACATGTGTTCTTTTACCATGTTAAGTCAGACTTTAAATTTGCCATAAATTCTGCTCCTACTACTTTAGTCACTAGTAAGGCCTGAAACTGGAAGGCATTTGTTTATGTGCTTAAGTTCTATGGTATCTATAACTTCTTAAGACCTACTTACTCATTGAATCTGTTTATAGACTTTAGTTACTCATTTGGTGCATGTTCTTTGGCCCAACATGACTTGATTTCATGATTTACTTGTCTGTACCAGGAACAAGCATGATAGGATATATCATACCACCTTACTTCTCATTTTGTGCTGTTTGTTTGAAGCCTTCTTCTTCGCATCTTGTTGAATGACTGATTTCCTAAAATATGCACTGTATGTCCATCACATGCATTTAGAAAGTCTGCCTCTAGGGATGTAGGTCTAGTTGAGCCTAGTTCCCCAATTTGTCAAGAGTATGGTTTGGGTTAGCCTTGCCTTTGAGATCAATCGAGTATCACACTCAACAGGGCCTTTTCAGTACTGCTGAGTTACCGGTGAAGCTTATGGGCTTCGTTCATTTTTTCTCGAAATTCTGAAGCCCCAGATATACTTTGGTTCATATTATACTTGGTTACTATATCACTAGGCCTTTGGCCCGTGTATCTTTTATCTCTTTCTGTTGGGTCTATAATAATGACACTTGTAAAATATAGTTACGGGGGCTATTGGATGTTAGGGTAGGACATTCTATATTTGGAAAGCATGCCTATTGGATTTTATTTACATTAAGGATAGAAAACATGCCTATATGTTTTAAATTACTACGTGCTACTTGCCAAAAGAAAACATGCATATAGGTCTTGAATTCTTACATGTTACTTGTTAAATAGAAGTTATGCCTATAGGATTTATATCTCACTTAAAAACATGATTCTAGAACCCTAACTAATACGATTGAACACTGCCTAAATAATTCGCCTATGAAGCCTAGTAATTCAATAACATCACCTAGATAAAATGTTTATTGGGTCTACTATGTGTTAATTTGCTCGCTTATCTTCACCACTATTTTGAGATCATGTTCTTAAATATGTTTAGAAATCATGCCTATAGGATTGCAAGTAATAATATTGCTACTTGATTACTTTCATCACTTAACTGGTTCGTGTTCATTAACTCCTGACCACGTAGAAATCCTGCCTATAGGGTTAAAATTTGAAAATCCTGCCTTTGTATTCCTTGCTATATAGAGATCATGCCTATAGGATTAACAATGTTGCCTAAGCAGTTTACGTTATCCGTCACTGCACTCATAACTGTCACCTAGAAATCTTGTTTTAGGAATGAAAAATTAGTCCAATGGTACATGCCAGCTTCAAAGATCTGCCCAGTGTAACATAATGTTTAGAATCATGCTCATAGGACACTATTTGTAATACTAGTCTACTATGTCCACAGATTTAATTAATAACTGTTTATCACCTATATATGAGTCTATATGGGAGGTAAATGTGAGCCCTTTACATGCTAATTGTATTCTTTGAAGTCCTATTTGCTTTTTTGTTTTTAGCAAATATACCACTTAGCTGACTGCCTAGTGGTTAATATATAAATAATAATCCGAAAACAAGGATCCAAGGTTTACAATTTGTCCAAAATTAAAGATAAAAGATGTAAAGCTTATACTAAGTAAGCTATAAATGCTAACTATTACAAATGATATCATAGACAACTCCCAACATATGGTAGTGTGTGTATCCACAAGCCAAAGGCAAAACTTCGATGTAGCACCTCTAAAGCTCTCAACAGGCGCCAAGTTTTGCATTCCAAAGAATAAGGCAAATGTGAATCTCCTAGCAACACCATCACTTTTGGAAGTGTCCCAGCATCCAAGTAGCATGATTGTGCAAAATCTATGGAATGGCATGACTGTTTCTTCTTCCCTGAACCAACGAATGACTCAAATATAGCCCAAGAAACACATGACATCAATTTAAACTCCTCCAGAATTGGAGAAATTATCAATAGCTGCCTCAAGAAGCAGGATGCCAATACCTGCATTTCAACCCATAGCCAGGCACTATCTTGACACCTTCAGAATGAGCATGTAACCAGACCAATACCATTGAATGGTGACATGACAATACCTAGCAAAATACAACTAGATACTGTATTGCCATTGGATCCCAACTTACACATGCAATTCGAAATTCCAGTATGCACTGATAAGTATGAGTGCTATATGTATCTTGATTGCAACTTCTATACCCAAACTTGTAGCTGTATGATACATACCAATATACAAACCAATAATTGTCCATTCATATACCTTGTGATCTTGGATCCAAAGCCATCCAATGCCTGCTTACCTTAACCAATCCATATATCATTAGATCCCCACTAGAATGAGTATGAAACCATACTGATACTGCTAGTAAGAGATCTAACAATATACATAATACAAGAGTAACAAAGCAACTAGCAAAAGCAGACATTGACATTAGATACCTGCTCATCAATTCAAAGCTCTTCTTTTGGCAACCCTAACCCTAAGGTTAGGGGTTTAAGACTTGTCAAGGTTGATTAGTCTCCTCGCTGCACTTGGCAGTTCATAGAAAGAGTGAAACTAGATTGTACCTGCAAAAAAAAACACAAGGTTAGTTAAATAATCTTCCACTGTGTTGCCCTCCCTTAAGACATGCTGAAATAGCACATTAAAATGCTCCTTCATCTCCTTGATCCTCTTAACTTCATCCTTAATACACCATGGAGGATCCCATTCTTCAACAATCTTCTTCATACCCAAAGAATTCGTCTTCAAAATGAGAGAGTGTAGGTCATGAGCTACAATATAAGACAGTTCTTCTTCTATTGCCTTTGCCTCTGCCACAATGTTAGTTGTTTCCTCCAATTGTTGTGCCTTTGCATACACCAAATCACCTTCACCATTTCTCACACAAAAGCCAAGAGAACTAGGACCTGGATTGACTCTTGATGCCCCATCAGTATTGCACTTGTACCAGCCAGTATAAGGCAATTGCCATGTCACTCTTGTAGTTACAATCACTGGCCTATACTCCTCAAAGAACCTTATCATGTCTGGCCAAAGATATAGAATGTGAGTAAGCCAACTAGATCTAAGTCCTATTTGTTTCACTTATTTGGCTCTTAGTTTTTTTTATATTTGAGCAACGTTAGGACGAGTCTAGAACCACACTCATAGTTGTCCAACACCTCCTGGACTATAGAACTGGGATGGGTAGGCACCCATAGGGCACGCTTTAGAATTGAATTAATGCGCTTTAGGTAAACAACTTAAAGATAGTAATCGGGTAGCTGGAGATGATAGTTTGTGCTCGCAAGATAATATAAGCAACCATTGCACCTAAGGTTGTGAAGTATTATTCATGTTGCACGGGGTGATCCTTTAGGCTAAAAAGTTTAGGATAC
>MCJB01030145.1:81176-116137 GCA_002018475.1 Nicotiana obtusifolia | reverse complement strand
GGGGGGGGGGGGGGTGGAATGAAACTCAAGAAAAAGTGAAAATATGACTATTATCATAATTTTGTAGGGAAAAAAAGTTGATTATTTTGCTCGAAGGAGTTACTAATATGAATCTCCAACCTAATATCATCCACGATAGTTGATTCAATGATGCTATTGCAGATTATATAGTGATTGGGTT
Organism: Nicotiana obtusifolia; assembly: GCA_002018475.1. Taxonomy (NCBI): domain Eukaryota; kingdom Viridiplantae; phylum Streptophyta; class Magnoliopsida; order Solanales; family Solanaceae; genus Nicotiana; species Nicotiana obtusifolia. Next base: position 115,956 of record MCJB01030145.1, on the reverse strand, counting down.
TTTAATCACCTGAAATTGCAATTATGCTAGTTAACGTGTATATGTTTCTTCCACGTATAAACGACAACCATGTCAATCTATTAGGAATAATAACAAACAAACAAAAAACAACTTAAAATAAATAAAAGAAGAGAAAGAGTAAGATTTGAATCCTTAACCATATGCAAAATCTCTTCAATCATGCTACTAAAATTTACACTAGTTCCTATTCGCGATCTGGATATAGCTGCAACTTTAAATTAGTCTCAAAATTAATAACTCTTTATCCAAACTGAATATCATGTTATTATCTATTTGTAAATCATATTATACATCCTATCCTACATGAATCAAAATTAATAGTTCTTCGCAATATGGCGTACCTATATCTAATGTTGTAGACATGGAACTAATCTGAAACTTTTCTTAGTACCAATAACGGAAGCAAGTGCCCATGACCATTCGAGACACTGCTTTCTACCTTGTTCTAGATTCTACTCTCCAAGTTTTGTATTTTCGGGAATAAATAGTACTAATTGATTCAGCACCAAATATTCTGATGTCATTTTGTGATCCTTGTTGTAGTAATTTATTTACCATATGACATAAAAAGAATGTTTTTTGAACATTTTCTTTTAACCAATAAAGAAAGAGGATTTTATTATTTGAGTGGTGGGGTATATAAATCTGCTCAGCTAATGCCACTGAGATTTGGTGAAATCAAAGAAAAGGAAAGAGACCAGAAATTTTTGTAACCAAAAAGGCGTAGTACGCTTTTTATGTAAGAATACATGTTCGTAATTTTTAATAGAGTGACTTTGGTCCCTCATCTATTGAGTGTTTTACGCTATTGGACCTCAACTTGAGCATTCCTACTCAATCTAAATTTTGAATATTGTTTCCGTTGACCGTAAGTCTTTGATAATTTTTCTTTCTTTTAAATTTTTATGTAATTTTCGGAAACTAAAAGAGCTTACTCTTTAAAAAGTGCAGATGTTGGACGCCCGATTGACCAACTATGTCATCAATTGATTCATGAATCTCCTTTGGTTATTAGTTGGTACACTTCGCATCTCTTAGTACTAAGCAAATGCTATTTTATTAAGAAAAAAGGCCAAAAAAAAAAAAAGTGAACGTACAAAATGGAAGTGGTTGAAGTCCTATACATTTGTTGCTGAGGTCCATAAACCAAATAATTCTTGCTTCGTTCTTTTCTTTTTAGTTATTAGTGACCAACTATTCTGAAGAATATGTGTTTGAATGAGTTGGAGCCGGTCAAGCCATACTTTTTTCTTTTTTTTTAAATAAAAAGATCCACTAGGCAGTATGCCTAGTGTTAATTTTCATATATATAGCAAAAGATACAGAAATGGAGGGGGCATAAACCTTACCTCCTGATAATGATGGTGTATACTCTTGGTCATCCAAACTTGGCGACCAAGTATACCTAAATAGATATGATACGTTAGACCTATGGTGATGTAATGATTGTCTGTCTTATAATATCGATAGACAATCATATGTATAAAAACAGTGCGAAATGAATCTAGGTCAATTATACAGAAAAGTACAGGTGTTCCTAATTCTACTAAGTGAGTGATTTGAAGTATAAATCTCCCTGTACTATTGGATCTACTTCTAGCAATAAATTGAAATCTTCTAAATTGTGTGCTATACAGCCAGGAATAGCAATCTTGAATTTTGCTTTGGCTTTAACAGCCGGAAAAGCAAAATTGAAGATAAATAACAAAAGGGGGCCATACAGCTGGGGAATAGTAGTGACATTGTCTGATGCTTGTGGTAGGGACCTGAGCTGTCTTAATCTTCCAATGGGTGTTGCAGTGTGTGTCCTGCTGCTTGTGATGTTTGATGCTGCCATGTTGGATGTTGATGAGTTGAGTACCTTTTGTCTCTGTGTGTTGTGGCTTCTGCTGATGGAGTGAGTTTAGGATCATGTTACTGCTGCTGCTGTTGTTGCTGTTGCAGTTGATACTGCTGCAATGGAGATGTTCCTGTGATGTATATGATGTATGGCTGGTGTGACTCTGTCTGGGACTGAGACACTGATGGTTTGGTGTTTGCTGGTAGACTTCTGCTGCTGCTGCTACTGCTACTACTGTTACCACTGCTGCTTTTCCTGGTGCTGGCACTGTTCCCGTTGTTAGTTTTGTTGCTGCTGTTGGAGTTAAACTTGCTTCCTTTGTTACTTCTGTTGTGCTTATGAGGGGACCGTATTTGTGTTGCTTGTACTTGTATCAACTGTTGAGATGTTGGATGCCTATGTGTTGTTTCTGTTCCTACTATTACTGATACTGTTGTTGCTGTTTTTGGAGTTGTTATATTTGTTGCCACTGTTGCTGTTTTGTGAGAGAACTGGAATGTGGTGGTTCTGTGAACAATGGGGCAGGTGTATGGCCATGGTAATTGATGCAATTGCATTAGAATGAGCACTAAAAGTGCTAATACCACACAATGCAATTACATCAATAAACTGAACCTGTGTGAGCTGCTGATTCTGAGATTTCTGCCATTTCTGTGAAGTTGATGTTGCTGTTTGCATGACTGTGTTGGAAAGTTGGGATCTATCCTGCTGTTAGTATTGGAATTGCTGCTGCCTATATTGTTGTAAGTGTTGTTGCTGCTTGTGGTGGCCCTAGTGTCTTCCTGCATTGTCTGCTGATAGTTGCACTTCTGTTTTAAGAATGTAGCTTGTAGGTTCTGCTAAAGTGGTGAGTGATTGTCCTTGTTGTTGCTGTTGCTGTTGCTGGTGTTACTGTTGCTGCTCTTGTTGTTGTTGGTCTTATTTAAACTGCTGCTGCTTCTGCAATTGTATCTTGCAACAGCTGCTAAAAATGTACCTTGCAACTGTTGTGTCTGTATACTGTTTTGGTGTTGTGCTTTGTAACATCTGCTGAAGTTGTTTTCTGTTATTGCTGGTGTTGCAATTGCAGTGCTGCCTGTTTTGAGGTTGTGTGTTAGTTGGCTGGTGCCTGTGTGAGGGCTGGCTGGTGTGAGCTGATGTTTTTCCCTTACTGCTGTTGTTTCTGCTTCTGTAATATTTCTGCTGGACATATTGACTGCTGCTTCTGTTGCTGCTACTGGTCAGGTTCATAGCAATCAATTTTCCTGCAACACTAGCAAGCATATTAAGGTAGTAGAGGGCCAGGGGGATTGCTGCAGTTGCTAGAGAGATCTGCACTAAGTTTTCCTGCAACAGAACAAGCAAACAAATCAGAAAAAACATATGTTTGGGGCAATGTTTTTCTGTTCTGGAGCTTAATTTACTGCTCTTTTTGGTGCTAATGTTTCCTATTTGTGTGGTGAGTTACTACTGTTACTTCCCTCAGGTGTGTATTCATTTTGATCACTCAACTGCATTGTGAAGTATCATGTGTGATGGGAAGTGAACTTTTTTGGACTTTCTGTGCCTAAATGCAGGAATGCCTTGGCTGTCCAGGCAGACCTATCCCCTTATGCGTGCAGGCAGTTCCTTTTGGCTGTTGTAGTGTCTTAGGGAATTAATCTTATGGCTCAATTTAGATAAGGTGTCAGCCGGGCCATTGGCTTCCCTCAGGACATGAGTGTACTCAAAAAGTTCACAGTATTGGCTCAGATTCTTGATTTCTTGTATTAGCATATGTAGGGTCCATGGTGGGTTAGACTGGCTTGTTAGCCATTGAGTGAGCATCTTAGAGTTTGTTTCCAGGTGGATCTTGGTGTAGCCATTTTGCATACACCAATTGATGCCAATGAAAGCTGCTTGAGTTTCTGCTAAGTTATTAGTACCCTCTCCCAACGGACTTGAAATGACATGAATGAAATGCCCTTGATGGTCCCTAATAATGACCCCTGCTCCTATTTTCCCTAGGTTGCCTAAAGCACTGCCATCTGAATTGATTTTGACATATCCAACTGCTGGCTTCAACCAAACTACTTGCTGCACATTAGTGTGATGCTGTAAACTCTCTATAGCCATGTACATTTCGGGCCAGGTGGCTGGCCATTTGATGTTAGCATAGGAGGTTCTCAGCAGGAGGAGTAGATCAGATGTGATTGAGTATCGTGTTTTGGTAATTGATGATGATTTCCCCCCATATTTGACTACATATCTGTTCTTCCACAAACTCCAACATATAATGATTGGCAGCGTGTCTAAGACCAGTTTCTGTACCTTATTCTCTCTTTTTTGCAGCCACCAGTTCATTAATTTCATTGTTAAGGGCTGTCTGTGGTTTTGGATCCCAACTGGTGCATTGAAGTGCTTCCAAATGATTTGGGCAAAGTTATCTGAGTTGAGTATGTGCTCCGCTGTTTCATTCCCTGCTTTGGTGCAGCATACACATTTGTTCACACTTGGAGCCTCGAACCTAGCCACTCTGTCATCTGTGGGCAACTTTTTCCTCAGTGCTCTCCATAGGCAGAAGGACCATTTGAAAGGTATTTTCTTGTGCCACATCATCTTATTTGTGAGCAGCACCTGGTTTCTTTCTCTCAACACAGTCCATGCTGATGCACAGGAGAATTCCCCAGAGGCTGAAGGTTGCCAAATGGGTGTGTCATTGATGTGGGGGTTATAGTGGATTTTGACTTGGAGAATGTGTGAGATTATGGAAAAGGGAGCTATTTGGGATGTTATTTGACTGAGTTTCTTGATATCCCATTGCCCATCAGTCCAGTATTGTGAGACCTTGATGTTGCCAGCCTTGCCATGTCCTTGTCTGAAGGCAGCCAGATGCCCAATACCTAACCAATTATCCCACCAGAAACTGAAATTTCCTGAGTGTAGTCTCCACCGAATGTGGTAATCAGCAGTTTCTTTGCTGAGCGTCATTCTTTTCCATGTCTGTGACTGTCCAGAGGCCCATTTTTTTGATCTGGGGTGTGATCTCTTATAGTATTTGGCCAGCAGGAAGTTGCTCCATAATGTCTGTTTGGTCCTAAATCCCCACCATTGTTTGTATTCCGTAGATTTACAGATCTCTGCTATAGTGTGTGCCATGAAGCCCAATGGTATTTGCTCCTTTCTTTGTTCATTCCCCAGAAAAAGTTAGCTGCCAGTTTCTCAATTTGTTTAAGGATAGATTTTGGAGGTGTGACTGCTGACAGCAGGTGAATAGGGAGTGATTGCAGGACACGCTTGATTAGGGTTAGTCTACCCCCATAAGACAATAATCTGTCATGCCAACCTCTTATCCTACTTACCACTTTGGAAATGATGCCATTGAAGTGCATAATCCTTTTCCTACTGGTGTATAGAGGGCAGCCTAAGTATGTCTCCTTTTTAGTAAAGCCTGTGACCTGTTGGATTCTTCTGGTTGTATATTAGAAGACAGAGGGGGCAGTCATAAAATGGCTTTTGCTTTTGTTGATCTGCTGCCCAGATGTCTGCTCATAATCTTGAAGGATCCTCATGATCTTCTTTAGAGAAGTTCTGCAGCCTGAGGTAAAGATAATCACATCATCTACAAAACTCATATGTGTGATTTGAGGTCCTCTCTTTTCCATATAGAAGCCATTGAAGAACTGATCATGTGTGAGGTTGTTGAGCATCCTAGAGTATAATTCAGCTCCTATAATGAAGAGTAAGGGAGCCAAAGGGTCCCCTTGTTTTAGACCTCTAGTGGAGCGAAAGAAGCCAAATCTTGTGCCATTGACTATGACGGAGTACCAGTTGTTGGACATTGTTCTCCACACCATATCAATTATTATTTCACTAAATCTCATTCTTCTCATCATTATACATGTGAAGGACAAAGATACTATGTCATAGCCTTTGCCATATCCAGTTTGATCACTACATTAGCACCCATGTTTGGCTTCTTGATTCCCTGTACAATCTCCTGTGCCAGCATAATATTCTCAGAAATACTTCTGCCTTTGATGAAACCGATCTGATTTGGGGAGATGATCTTGGGGAGAATAGGTGCAATTCTTTTGGAAATAATCTTGGATATAATCTTATTGATGAAATTGCTCAGACTTATAGGTCTAAATTCTGACAAAGTGTTAGGGAATTAGACTGGATGATATTCCAATAATGCTGAAAGAATTTTCCATTGAGGCCATCTGGACCTGCAGCACTGGATGGATTCATTGAGAAGACAGTGTCTTTGAGCTCCTCCATTGTAGGATCTTTGTTGAAATGATGATTATCATCTTCTGTAACCAGTGTAGGGATGCAAGATAGGAGGTCTTCCCTAATGACTCCCCCAGGATCAGTGAACAGGCTGTGGAAATGGTCACAGGCAGCTTCAACTATTGCTTCATCTCCATATATCCAATCATTGTCTTCATTTTTGATTTTGTGGATATACAGCTTTCTTCTTCTGCCTCTGATCAGACTATGGAAGTATTTGGTGTTGGCATCTCCATCCTTAAACCATTGTAATTTGGTTTTTTGCTTCAGGACAGCCTCTTTATTCTTCAGATGTTTGACATATTGAGCAGTGAGTTCATGGGCAATTGTTCTATCTGATTCTTTGTTGGATTATGCCCAGGTCTCTTATGCTTTTCTAACTTTCTCTTCAAATTCCTTGACTTTCCGGAAAATATCCCCATATTCTTGTCTGGACGATTTGGATAGTTCTTTGAAAAGTGCTTTTGTTTTTTGATGGAATATCCACATTGCATTTCTAGTAACTGATGTATTCCAAACTTGCTGTACCAGTGGCAGGAAGGTTGCATTTTCTGTCCAGCAGTTTAGGAATTTAAAATACTTAGTGGCATTATCCTGTCTGATATTGATTTCCATTAGAAGGGGGGAATTATCTGATCCTGTAGATGCCAAATGTGTAATGGTAGTGGAGGGTGTGCAGCAAGCCAGCTATCATTGGCCAATCCCCTATCCAGTCTTTTCCAGACAATTGAATAGGGGCCTCTGCCATTTTACCAAGTGTATCTAGGTCCATAGTATCCAAGGTCAGTAAGTCCACAATCCTCAATCATGCTCAGAAACTTAAGGCTTTTGTTGAGTTGGTATGGAATACCCCTATCTTTTCTTCAATTGATGCAATCACATTGAAGTCTCCAATGGCACACCATGGTACACTAGAGTTCTGTGCTTTGTTCCTTAGCTTATCCCACAGTGGCCTCCTCAAAGGGGGTTTGCATTTAGCATAGATGACTGTGAGATGGAAGGTTTCAGCAGCCTCAGCATGCTTTAACTCAATTGTGACTTGTTGTTCATCTTGGTCTGTGATAGTACCAAAAAAGTCCTTATCCCGGAAGATCCATATCTTATCATTTATGTTGGAGGCTACATGATTCATAGAAAGTTGGTTTTGGTATTGGGTGATATGTGAGGAGTCTAGGAATGGTTCTAGAATAGCTATGAGGGAGAGTTTATGGATTTGTTTTAATGTTTTGAGTCTCTTAATGGCTCCCGAGGTTCTAATACCTCTGACATTCCATATGAGTGTACTGATCAATGGGACATGGAGGGGAGGTTGGGGTTTGGTAGGTCAGTGCTCCTTCTAGCAGCCATGTTTCTTGTGATCCTTGGTGAAGGGTTATATGTTCGAGGAGATAATCCCTGGTTCTGGAAGATATCATTTTGGTGATATTACCCATTAATGGCTTCTGCAAGGAGATCACAATGTTGGTCCTCTTCTGTGGCATCACTGAATCCAGCTTCTTCCTCTAAGCCTCCACTCATCTCATCCTCTGAGAGAATAGGCCTATATTCATTATGTTTTGAGGAATATTTTAGAGGACACTCTTCTAATGGAGCAGGTACTAGAGCAGTGTGTTTGTTCAATTCCTCCTGTCTGTCCTGCTCATTGGCATGTAGAAAAGGTTGTGAGAGGGATGGGTCTGGCATAGGGTCTCTATATGTCTGCGATTTGTTGGCAGTGTCAACTTCAGGGTTAGCTGGGCATGCTGATCTGCTGTAGGTTCATTGATAGAGATTCCTGTCAACTGTTTTCTCATAGCTTATCTCTTTTTCTGGCTTGGCTTATTTTTGGATTTTGGGGATTGTATGCTGAAGTCTGACACTGCAGGGGCTTTCCCTTTTAAGAGTCTTTTTATAGCATCTTCCTGCGGATCAATTTGGTATTCATCTGAGCTGGTTATATCACAAGTCTCTTTAACTGTATGTGGCTCTGCAGTTACTGGTGTAGGGGCATTGGGGGAGGGGCCATCCTATGGTCAACCAGTTGTGCTCTAGCACACTCATGCAAAACATGAGGAATCCCAACCCCAGTAGGTACCCTTTCCTGCAAAAAATTGGTTTTCTCCAGAAATTTCTCCTTTCCTCCATCAACTTCATTAGCAATAGAAAGAATAGGGGGTTCATGGGGATGGGATACAGTGTTGGTACCTCCAGAGGTATGAATGACAGTTAATGCTTCTGGTAGTACGTGATGAGATATAGAGGGTATACCTGACAGCATAGTTCTAGCAATTTCCTGTGTGAGTGCACCATCAATAGGTTGTGTTGCAGTTTGCTTTGGTATGTATATCTGTTATTGCTTCTTGTTAGTTTGAGAGTTACCTTTGAAGTGCTTCTTTTTCTGTGTTTGTCATTCCTCATTTGATGGAGGTGCTCCTTGAGTTTGGTCTTCTCTACTCTTTTGATGTTCCTCAGCATTTTGTTTGTTGCTCTGTTCCTTTAGTGTCTCATTTGCCTTTTAGTTCTGTGGTCTTGCTTGTTTTGTCCTCTGGGCTGATTTTCTATGGTGTTGTTTAGAGTGGTGGCTTGTGAGCTTTTCCCTGCAGCTGGTATTTCTTCCTTTCTTCTTTGATTCTCCTCATCTTTTTACTTAGCTTGACAGGCTTGAAGTGAGTGGCCCTAATGTCTACAGTATGTGTAGTACTCAGGTAGGTTATCATATTGAATTTGGAGCCATTGTCCTTCTCCATTAACATCATCATCATAGCCTAGCCATACATGAGTAGGTATGTCTTTGGTGAGGTCAATCTGCATCTTGATCTTAGGAACACTACCTCTTGTCTTTTGGAAAGAGGCCAAATCTAGAAACAAGGCTTTACCAACAAGGGATAGCAGTGGGGTCAGAATCTCCATATAGTATAAGTGCCATGGTAATTCTGGAATAACAACCCATATAGGGACTATTGGTGAGTCCTCATTAGGCTTGAAGGTTGGGTTCCATGCTTCCAGTTTCATCATTTGGCCTTGTATATACATATATTGCTTGGTCCACACTGTAGCATGATCATATTCATTATCAAGATCAATGTAGATCGTCCTGGCATTGAAATGAGCAATCTTCACCCCTCCTCTGAGTTCAGTTTAGGCTATGAAACTCTTTCTAATTACTTCTATTCTGGGCATGGTGTTGAGGAACTTTCCTATCACTGTGAATTTGCATCTGTCTGCAAACTTAACCATGTAATCCTCCCTTTTGAAAAGCATAGCACGCTTGCCTTGTTTGGTGGTAATGATTGGTGGAGTGAATTGAATTGGGGTAATTTCTGCTTCATGTCTGGTTCTCAATCTAGTAACATATGATTGTGTGACAGTAGGTGGGGAGGGAGTGGTGTTGGTGTGTATATTGGGTTTAGTGGAAGTACTAGGAAGTTGGGAGTTGGTGGTTTAGTGGAAGTACTAGGGAGTTGGGAGTTGCTAATATTAGCTGCTAGTGCTTGAGTTGTTGGTGTATGCGAGGTAGTTGGTTATGTGTCCTTAGTTGGTGTTTTTAAATTTCTTTTGGGATGTTTTGGCTTATCAAAGTTGGAGGATACTTCGATGGGGGCTTGAGTTGAGGTTGGTGGCAGTGTCTTAGTGCATTTATCAACATCAGAGATGAGGAGGGCAGGTTGTAACTGCTGCTGGTATTGCTGTTGATGGGCTGATTGTGCTGCTTCTGTGGTAGCCACAAGGCTAGTAGCCGTTGTAGTCTTCTGGATTGCTTGGGACAATAGGTGTGCCTTATACAGTTGCTGGGGTATCATACCAGCATTGTTGGTCTGTTGTATTTCAGTGGGTGGGCGAATTATTGGATCTCCATTTTTCGGATGCAATTCTTGTATTTTTGGTTGACGACTAGTTTCCTTATGACCGTGAGAAGGTAGAGGAATGGCATGGTCGCACACTTGAACTGCTACAATGTTGTTGGCATTTCGTCGAACATCTGGTGTGCTCGACCCTGTCAGGTTCTCCTTTTGCAATGTTGTAGAGATTGATTCAACAAAAATTGGAATTGAGGAGGGGGAAACAATCTGTTGAACATCATAAGTCTTTTGACATTGGTCTTGAACCAAATGGTTTAGTAGAAGGTCAGTCGCAGTCAACTGGTAAATTTCTGGGTATTTCAGTTCGGCGGAACTACTGGTTTCAGCAGCCAAACCTTCCAAGCTTTGGAGAGGAAATCGGAGTGGAGTTAAAGAAGAATCTCCAGCAACTGGAATTGGTCGACTTGATCCAGAACTGATCGAGCAAATGTTTGGAGCTCCCAAGCTATTTTGCGCTACAGTAATCCCTCTGCTCCTTTGAAAATTTGTAGCAGCTGAGAAGTTGTTTTGAGATGCTATTTGTGGGAGATGATGCGCCATATCAAGACGAGTATTTTGGGGCCTGTCCGGTGGTTTTCCACCATCTATTGACGGGGAATCGAGCATCTGAATTGGCGATGACACTGTTCACTCGGTGTTTTTAGGGTTCGCTCGCAGAGGGTTTTTTTAAGATGGAAAATCAAGATTGAAACACGTCAAGCCATACTTGTTTTTTTACCTTTCTGGACTCCTGTGACTTCTATTGATTTTTGATAGAGAACAAATTAATGTGACCTAAATGTACGTAAAACAAACCTTTAAATTGAATTATCCAATCTATTTGGTACCAAAAAAATGGCTTTTTTTTTGGCGGGGGGGGGGGGGGGGGGGAGGGGATGTTGACATTTTTTTTCCCTAAAATATATAGTCAATCGGTTGTTTTTTTTCCTTTTCCTTCTCATAAACTATAATATTTTAAGGATCTAAATTATATTTCAGCTTAGTCAAAGAGATTTCCTTCACGTTCGGTTCTTGAACAAAACTTATCATGTTTTAAATGCACATGTACCCCTAAAAAACTTGCCGTGGTTAAATTAATCAGTGTATAGGAACTATAAAAACACTATCAACACATTCTTTTCCAGTGTTTCCATGCCAAGGGATGAAGTGAGAAATAACTATATTTAAGATCCTATTTAACAAATAACTAAAGTTTATAAAAATTTCAGTTTAACCGCATCAAATATAGGTTTGCAAGACTGAAATTGAAAATTGCAAGTTTGCAGTTTCAAACTTCAATTTACGGTTCAAATCAAATTTCAAAATTTGGCATATTGCATTATATTTGCGATTCGAACTTTAGATATTTGATATGAAGTTAGACTTGTCAACCCCAACATCAAACTCGTAAATCTAAAGTTTCTCAAATTAAATTCAAACCTAGGTTACTTTAATCATTTAATTTATTTGTACAAAGTAATAATTAGGTAAAATCTACATCGAATGAAATCCCCACTTCAATGTGAAATTTCATAGTTCCTTTTTTAGCAATCATATCATAATTAACCTGACCGAACTTAGTTGGTGACTTTGTATTTCATAAAAATTTCACGAGGCGTATTTGGTCTCCCCCACCCCATTTAATAGTTATTCATTTTTAAAAAAAAAAAAAGTTTAATTGGTATTTGTTTGACTCAAAACTATAATTTCAGGTAAAATTATTAAATTTGTATATGGGGGAGGGGGATCAAATCTAGTTAAGGATAATCACTCCAGATATTGAGCACTCAGACGTGTAGCGGATAGATTTGAATTTGTATGTGGTTGGTAGCAATAAATATAGAATATTCTTGAAATATGAACATTAATGGAGATGTAACTTGCAATAAATGTCAATAAATGGCAATTAAGTAAATACAGAGAATGATTTACCCAATAATGAAAGAGTTGGGTGAATATTTTGCCTGACAGTGATGAATGACAGATAGATCCAAGATTCACATGAACGGTCCTCGGATCTTATGGAAAAGTGGGGAATAACATGAACAAGAATCTTTACAAAAAGGTACTATTTGTATTTTTGCCAGAGAGAAAATCTTCTTCTCAAAAGTGTTCTCATCAGAAAAATGAATATTACATGCCCTCTCATTGTCTCTTTCTTCTATATATCTGGGGCCTTTTTCCTAGGAAACCCTAATAGTACAAATGTAGGAAATATTCTCTATCTTAACAAATTAGCCGTTACAAATCTTATCATCAACAATCGATCTTGACCCCGACTCCTACTGACACCTTGATTGCGATAACCGTCGATATCTCGACCGCGGCTCATGTCGGTACCTCGGCCGTTGACCTTGTTGTATCTTGGGCCAGCTCGATCGATAACTTTCTTTAATGTTATATTACGCTAAATATTCTAGAGACGGATTCTGGCCCATACAGTTAGTCCCTCCGCTTATTAAGGCCGAGCTCAGACGGCTTTGGTGAGTGGACTCTGTATGTCATAATCGACGAAATGAGGCGAGCAAGCTGGGTAGTGACGCTTTAGAAGAGGTGGCAACATGACTCTTCATGAGATGCAAACTTTGGGGATGCATTGTTTTATAATGATGTCACGGTATCATGCGTCATTATGACGCATTTTTCTGACGCTTTTCCTAATTTCCTGTGCCTCTAACGTTTCGGTACTTGCGGGGGGTAATGATGGCCTGATTTCTCGGTTTCGATATTTATATCCTTATAAATAGGGGTGTGTTGGGCAACGTTTTAACATTTACGAATCCTCTGATACTCAGCATAATTTGTATCTTTTTCTCCCTCCATTGTTTGAAGCTCCTTAGCAGTTTTAGTGATTCTTACTATTTTCAACCCTTCTGCGTTTAAAACCTTCTTTCTCAAGAATATGGTTAACGCACCTGCTGGTTCTCGCATGGCGGCTGGTCCTACCCCTTTGGCGGTACATATGCCTCCTCATGGCGATGATGTCTCTGTTGCCTTAGAAGACAAGAGGTTTCCTACAGTAGAGGAAATAATTTCTTGCAGTGACAACAGATCTGATTTTTCAAAATTGCCTGAAGACGATTCCGATGCCTCAGAGTCGATGATGAATGAGGTTGACCTTGCTGAGTTCAAGGAAAAGTTCAAAATCCCGGCTCATATCGATCTGATTCCGGTGGGGCGCGATGTGGTACAGATACATCGCCCGGGTTATTGCGCGTCTATGCGTACCCATTCTATGTAAGTTATTGCTTTCCTCTTCTCTCATTGGCGGAGGAGTTTTGCCGTTACTACGGTGTCTGCCCGACTCAACTTTCCCCTAACGTCTATAAGCTTATCCGCATGTTGACGAAATATGCGGAGTTGGCTGGCCGTGGGGTCTCTCTTCGCCACCTGATGCATCTCTTCGCCCCCAGTTTCTACAGGGGACAATGCTGCATCTTCTCCACCGAGGAAGTAAGAGCTTGGTGGTAAAAACGGATGATAAGGAGAATCGTCAGTTCTGGCTTTACTACTTCTTCGTCAAGACCGAGGACATGGTAGCCAACGCGAGAGGGTTTCTTGAAGCTTGGAATTATGCCCGTAAGTATTTTCTTTCGAACTTGTATTATCCGTTTTAGTCGTGATCCGATATTCCGTCTTTTCTTTGTGCAGCCGAGACTTCGCCCCCTTGTTTGGTTAGGGACATCCATGACTAGGTCATCCAAGTCTTACCTCACACAGTGGGGATTCGTGAATGGCCGGCCTTCATCAAGAAATTTGGGCCCGCGCCTTTCATGACCGATGAGTTCACCTATATGTTTTTATTTAAACGGGCACTTGCTATCCTTTCTGTCGTTTGACAGCGTTGTCGTCTATTCGTCACGATTTTTTGTCGCAAGGGGTGATATTCTTCTAAAAAAGTTTTTTGCTTTTCTTATTCAGCTCGAGGGTCTTCGAGGAGGTCAAAGGCTCCAGCTCCGGCATTCCGTAAAATGAAGGCAGCCTCAATTCCTTCTGCTGCAGTGAGGTCTTTTAGGTCGTCGACTACCCCTGCAAAAAGATATCATTCGCTCTTGCCTCGGCCTTCTTGGCCCCGGCATGGGCCGTCACGAACTTGTCGCCCATTTCCTCAAAGGTTTTGATAGAACGTGCTGGCAGCTGCGAGTACCAGGTTAATGCACCTCCCTTGAGGGTTTCACCGAACTTCTCCAGCAAAATGGAGGATACTTGTCATTTGGCAAGATCATTGACTTTTACAGCAGTGACGTAATGGGTCATATGATCCTCGGGGTCGGTAATGCCATCGTATATTTTCAGATAAGGTGAAATTTTAAAGGTCTTTGATATGGCATGTGGTGCGGCACTGTCACTATACGACTGCTCGACGAACCGACCGACATCTCTCTTCGGCAATAACTTAGGAGCGCCCTGTATTTTATCGGCGCTTTCTTGGTGCTCTCTCATTTGGTCTCGAATTGTCTTGTTTTCGTTTTCCATTTCCTCAATTCTTTTCAGAATGGCAGTGAGAGCGTCGTCGCCTGCATTGCTAACAACACTATGAGTAATACCTGTCGTCGTGGGTGGAGGAGGTTGATCACGTTGCTCGCCCACTTATGAAGGACGTTGGTTAATGTATCAGTTAGCAAGCCTCAAGGAGCTTCTTTATCTTTGGCAGTGTCTCCCCTCCCACGGATGTGGAGGCGGTCTTGTCATGGGATTTTGTGATGCTGTAGTGGGGAGGGGGCGATCCACCTTGCCTAGGAGAGACATTGGGCTTTGTGTCCTCGTCCACTACTTATGAGCTCTCGAGGATGATGTCCATGAGGTTGGTTGGGAGATCACCCATAGCTCTCATTCTTTCTTCTCTACCATCTGCCATGTTAGATCTATGCAAGCAGAGAGAAAAAGGTGTGTTGTTTTCTCCTCTCATTTTTTATGTCAGCAACCAATGCCGGTTGTAGATACAGAAGAAACTAAAAGACTTAGCTAGAAAGTCCCCACAGATGGCGCTAAATTGTTTGACCAAAAAATATAATTCCTAGTAAAACTATTAAATTTATATATGGGGGAGGGGTCAAATCTAGTTAAGGATAATCACTCCAGATATTGAGCACTTCGACGTGTAGCGGATAGATCTGAATTTGTATGTGGTCGGTAGCAATAAATATAGCATATTCTTAAAATTTGAACATTAATGGAGATGAATCTAGCAATAAATGTCAAATGGAATTTAAGTAAATACAGAGAATAATTTACCCAATAATGAAAGAGTTGGGTGAATATTTTGCCTGACAGTGATGAATGACAGATAGATCCAAGATTCACATGAACAGTCCTAGGATCTGGTGGAAAAGTGGGGAATAATATGAACAAGAATCTTTCAAAAAGGTAATCTTTGTATTTTTGCCAAAAGAAAGTCTTCTTCTCAAAAGTGTTCTTATTAGAAAAATGAATATTACATGCCCTTCTCATTGTCTCTTTTTTCTATATATTTGGGGCTTTTTTCCTAAGAAACCCTAATAGTACAAATGCAAAGAATATTCACTAGAATATTCCCTTTTAGTTTTCTATCTTGACAAATTAGTCGTTACAAATCCTATCATCAACAGTCGATCTTGACCCCGACTCCTACTGACACCTTGATTGCGAGAACCGTCGATATCTCGACCGCGACTCATGTCGGCACCTCGGCCATTGACCTCGATGTATCTTGGGCGAGCTCGACCGATAACTTTCTTTAATATCATATTACGCCAAATATTCTGGAGACGAATTCTGGCCCATACAATATTCAGTTCTAAGAGAACTTCAGGATTCAGATTTGTTGTAGTTGCTTGTTCTTTTTCTTTGCACGACTGAGTCACAATCTTACGTGGCGGAAGCAATGGTGGTGTTATGGTGGCTGTTTTAGCTGGTTTTGGAGATAAAAGGGTGGTCCTTTGGTAGACGTTTTGGGTGGTTCTCATGGTTATTTCATGGAGTTTTAGTGGAGGAGACTAACGGTGTTAATGGAGGTTTAAGAATTTTTCTCATGATGGCTGTTTTGGGTGGTTTGTGAAGGTTTATGGCTAGTTTAAAGTGCTAAACGTGAGAGGAAGAAGAAAGAGCTAAACTTCAGAGATCTCTGATTCAGAAGTTACACTTTGAAGTGATAAAGAACTTCAAATCTGATTATGAATTTGCATTTTGAAGTGATAAAAACTTCAAATAAAATAATTAAAACTCAGATCTGATTCTTAACCGTAATTGTAACTTCATGCGCGACTTTTTGAAGTGATCACATGTGAATTCTGAAGTGGATAAATTTACCAGAAAAAAATTCAAACAACTTAAAAGTAGCCCCAAAATCGGGTAGTAAATATTAAGGACAAAGTGTCATAAATATGCACTTTTTATTAATAAACTTTAGAATATCTTGTTCTTAACTTTATGTATACAGTATAAATATTAAGGACTCATTATCCTGGTATTTGTGCACTTCTCCATGGTATTTCACCCTCTATTGTACAAAATAAGCATGATTTGGTTTATTCGGTGCCAAAACAGGTCCCCACGCCCCATTCCATATAAACATTTGTCGTCGTTTTGAGGATTTTGGAGATTAAAATTGACATTGCACCAAACACTGTGGCCTTTACGTAATTCTTCATTTCTTTTTAGATAACTAATAGAAGCGTTTGCAAAGGGAAATTTTACATCGGAAGTACCAGATACTATCTCCAACAAATTGGGGGGAAAAATACGCCGAAGGATCTAGAATACGCCGAAGGCAAAACGAATACATCAGATAAGTACAATGCTAAAATGCGCCGCCCTATGACGAGTCTGAACCAGTGTTGTAACGGGCAGGAAAGGGAAGCGGTTGGTCAACCCCAAGTGTAAACATTTTTACTACTTAAATTACGGTAATTTTTATTTTCCTCAGAAAAAAATTAATTTTGTTTTTAATTTGATAAATTAATTTATTTTTTAACTTAAATTTGAGATTCTCAAAGTTAAATTATTACGAAATGTGAATAAATATTTTATTTTATGGTTAGTAAGATGTTCTGTGTGGTCTACTCACATTGCTGGTTTTGACAACTAATGTTAATCTAGCCAATTAGAAATGTTTGGCATCCTCATTTTTCCAAAAGTTTAATCAAATAGGATTACTTTTTAGTGAGTTCAAATGGTTTCTTTCCATAATCTAGAGAATGATATAGAAGTTTTTTGTACAACTAGTTTGAAGATTGTAATTTATGAGAAGAGACGAGCAATGCTCTTTTTAGTTTTCTTTTGATCTCGGAAAGGGTGAGATTTTGGGCTCATCAATTAATGTATTGAAGAAAATATGTAAAGAATGAAATAAGATGTCATTAAATATATGTATTCTTAACAACTCTCTTCGAACAATCATTGCACGTAAGATAACAGCAATTGGTGGTTTTGTAAACTTTAAAATATTTAGCGTAATATGATATTAAAGAAAATTATCGGATCAGCTCATTCAAAACGCAGCGAGGTCAATAGTCGAGGTGCTGACATGAGCTGTGGTCAAGATATCGACGGTTATCGCAGTCAAGATGTCAGCAAAGGTCGAGGTCGAAATTGATCATTGATGATAAAACTCGCAACGGCTAATTTGTCAAGATAAGATACCAAAAGGGAATATCTATATATTATTAAAAGAAGAGGAAAAACCTTCCCTTTAAGCCAAGTGGCAGCCTAGAAAAAAGACACATGACATAATTAGTTATTTAGTTAATAATTAGTAATTGGTTATTGTTTTGGAATTTAAATATCTATAAAATAATAAAATAATATATTTTATAATAGAAAACAAAAAGTAAGAAAAAAAACTATCCATTCAAATTGGAAAGTAGTTTCAACTTGGAGTTTTTAAATTATTTTTAAATAAAAAATTAAAATTACAAGAGTAAACAACTATCAATTCAAAATTTCTTTATTTTTTTAAATAATTTTTTTCTTTAGTAAAATAAAAACTTTATTTATTCATAAAATATTTTTGAGAATAATAGAATAAAATATAAAATATAAAATACTTATCTTCTATTATATTATTAAAAAAAAGTAGCATACAAAAATTTAAATAAAGTAATATGCTAAAAAAAGTTTCTATTAATAGTAAAATAATACTAAATATTGAATAATATAATAAAGAAAATTACAGAACCAAAAAGTTATTCGATGCCTATATAAGTCTATTTAATTTGATAGAGATTTTATTCATTAATTCAGATAATATTATTGAGAACAATAGGATAAAATTTAAAATAAAATAATATTTCAAGAGTAATAAAGTATATATCTTCTATTATATTATAAAAAAAAAAATAGTAGACAAAAATATTAAACAAATTAATATGGTAATAAGATTTTCTATTAACAATGCAATAATACTAAATATTGGATAATATAATAAAGCAAAATATAGAACAAAAAAGTTATTCGATGAATTTATAAGTCCCTTTAATTTAATATAGAATTTATTCATTAAAATTCAGATAATATTATTGACAACATAATAAAATTTAAAATAAAAAATATTTCAAGATTAATAAATTATGTATCTTCTCTTATATTACAAAAAGAAAGCGAGTAGACAAATAAATTAAACAAAGAAATATGCTAATAAAAATTTCTATTAGCAATATAAAAATACTAAATATTGGACAATAGAATAAAGAAAAATATAGGGAAAAAAATTATTCAATGGCTATATAAGTACCTTTAATTTAATAGAGATTTTATTTTTGGGTATATCATATTAATAAATAAGATGACAATTGAAATTTATTAAAGTAATACGATCTAATATGTTCAAACAAGTCCGATCACAATCTAATTTAATTAATATTTTTTAATATTAACCGCGCATCGCGCGGGTACGACTACTAGTTCTAGTGAATATCCCTGGCATTTGTACTATTAGGGTTTCTTAGGAAAAAGACCTCATATATATATAGAAAGAAGAGACAATGATAGGGGAATGTAATATTCATTTTTCTGATAAGAACACTTTTGAGAAGGAGACTTTCCCTCTTGCAAAAACACAAAGATTACCTTTTTACAAATATTCTTGTTCGTATTGTTCCTCACTTTTTCATCAGATTCGAGGACCGTTCATGCGAATCTTAGATTTATCTGTCATTCATCACTGTCAGGCAAATTATTCGTTCAACCCATCCATTATTGGGTGAATTATTCTCCTTATTTACTTAAATACCATTTATTGATATTTATTGTTAGTTACATCTCCCTTAATGTTCTTGCTTTAAGTGTATCCTATATTTATTGCCACCAGCCATATACGGAATTTGTCCCGACTAATATACGTCTTTGTGCTTAAATATTAGAGTTATTATCCTTGACTAGATTTAATCCCTCACTATATAAATTTAATAGTTTAATCGAAAATTATATCTTTTGACCATATAATACTATTACCTGTCCCATTATCAACTATAAAATTTAATTTCGTTATAATTATAGTAAAAGCACATGTCTACGCAATATTTTTTATTCTTGTCCTAAAATGCTTAGAGTAGGCTTTTCATCTATAAAACTGTAGAGTTGAGATTATTTTCCCGTTATTGATTATGCTTGTATCCAACATTTACAATTATGTTATAAATAGAATTGTAAATTACTCCCTCCGTCTCATATTAATAGTTATTGTTACTAAAAATAGTTGTTTCAAATTATTTGTCATTTTAGAAGTTTAAGACAAAATTAATTATTTTATTTTCTTTTTTACCCTTAGTAATAATTGTTCTTAAAGATACAGATAACACATAAATAGAATAAATATATAATGAAGAAAAAGTATATCTTAAGACATAAATAAGGGTAGAATAGTCTAATCCCTTTCCTAATTAGTATTTCTTAAGAGGCGTATAAAAGAGAAACACGACACATAATATAAAACGGAGGGAGTATTTCCTAAATTTTTCTTCAATAAGTATCACTCAAATGTAAAATATTCTTTAATGTAATCATTCATTATGTAAAATAATTAGTACTGAAAAGCTTTGATATATAGGCCAAAACTTCATGACAATTTTGAAAGTCACAAACATATTAGAATAGAATATCACTTTTTTTCAAATAGAATAGTACGTTGTTCAATTTATGTGACATTATTACTTTTTAAGAATTCAAATAAAATTGGTCTTTTAGTATAATTTTCTCAAAATCTTTTTAAATATTTTGAATTACTATTTATTATGCTAACTTATAACGCTTTTCACGCAGTTTATAGTTTTATAAATTTTATTTGAAAAACTTGAAGGTTTTGAGCTCGAGTTTACAGTGAGAATTTTGTGTTTCAACTCCTGGACTTCAAATCTCTTTTTATAAAATGGGACTTATAGAATAGTTTTTAGAGTAATGAGTAATTATAAATTTGAACAACATATTTTACTTTTTGATTTATAGAATAAAAAAGCATCTGTCTCAACTCAAGGTTTTGAGCTCTAGTTTACATAGATAATTATGTATTTTAACTCCTAGACTTCTAACCTTTTTTTATAAAAGATATGGTATATGTACAATTACACACACTGACAGAACCTCATACCAATTAATGTCAACTCCGTAGGTGAGAAATATGAAATCCTAATAACATATAATTTCAACATTTTCTTGCTTAATGTAAGTCACTACAGCTTACTTAGAGAACAACAACAACAACAACAACCAAAAAAAAAAAAAGAGAACAAAGCACATCGAGACCAAATGATAGAGCACTAAGAAAGGGTCGATAAAATACCAGGCGCTCTAAGTTATTGCCGAAGAGAGATGCCGATCGATTCATCGAGCAGCCGTACAGTGATAGTGCTGCCCCACACGCCATACTGAAGACTTTCAAAATGCCGTCGTACCTGAAATATACGACGGCACGACTGACCCCGAGGATCATGTGACTCACTACATCACTGCTGTGAAAAGCAATGATCTCGCCAAAGAACAAATATCCTCCATTCTGCTAAAGAAATTCAGCAAAACACTCACGGCAGGGGCATTAACCTGGTACTCACAACTACCAGCTCGTTCCATCGAAACTTTCGAGGAAATGGCCGATAAGTTCGTGACGGCCCATGTCGGGGCCAAGAAGGCCGAGGCGAGAGTGAATGATATCTTTGCTATCAAAACAGTTCCCGGAAGAAGGACTAAGGGACTTCCTCGCCCGTTTCAACCGAGTGAGAATGACTTTGCGCAATGTATCAGAAGGAATACGGTAGCCGCTTTTCAAAACGGGCTAAACAGAAATGGTTCGAGAGCGACAAAAAAATTATTAAATCGGCTCATGAAATACCCCCAACAACTTGGGATGAAATACATACTGCATACTGTGCCAAAGTACGAGCAGACGAAGACGACCTCAATGGGCCGACTCATCGACTGACCTCAGTACAAGAAAAATTTAGAAAAGATCGGAGAAGTGATATCAGAAGAGATTCGGTGACCTCACGGCCAAATCGAAAACGACATCTCCCATATGTCAGAACTACCGCCGTACCCTCACCTCACCATGGAGAAGGCCCACCCCGATCAAGAACAGAGACTCACCGGAATGAAAAAGGTATGCCCCTTTTATTATGCGCCACAATTTTTGCGTGTCACCTACAGAGATCATCTACGCCTTGGAGAAACTCAGACCAAAGGTAAAGTGGCCGCAAGAAATGAGGTCAGACCCGAACACCAGAAAATCAGACGCCCTCTACGAGTTCCATCTAGAGCGAGGGCACAAAACCTAAGATTGCATCGCCCTAAGACAAGAGGTTGTAAACTTGCTGCGACAGGGTCACCTAAAAGAATTGCTAAGCGATCGAGGAAGAACCAACTTTGCCAGGGAAACAACATCAAGGGCCGCCGAAGCCGCCCTCGCCAGCCGCACCATCCACATGATCATCAGCGGAGGAGACGACGCTTCCTTCAATAGCGTGAAGTTCACCACGACCCGCAAGCTCAAACGGTCGATTACCCACGAATGGTATGATGAACTCGAAGAAAGTATCATCTTCGATAAGTCAAATACCAACAGTTTGACATTCCCTAACTATGACTCTCTTGTTATTACTCTACGAATTTTAGATACCGATGTAAGACGGATTATGGTAGATGACGGGAGTGGCGTGTGTATTATCCATTCCCAAGTACTCACACAAATGAAACTCGAGGACAAGATAGTACCATGTTGCATCACACTAACAGGATTTAACAATGCAGTTGAACGAACATCTGGCGAGATCACACTCCCCGGCCTGGCGGGTGATGTCACTCTGGAGACCACACTCCACATCATGGACCAGGACACGGCATACAACACCATAATAGGGCGATCGTGGATACACACCATGAGGGCGATACCCTCTACCTTGTACCAAGTCATCAAATTCCCAACTCTATGGGACATATTCAGCATAAGCGGGGAACAACGCACATCCCAAGAGTGCTACCGCATCGCCCTAGACTGTATGACTACCCAACAATGAGAGACAAAGAGAAGGAAGCATAGCAATCAACACGGTCGAGGTCAATAGGCGACAAGATCGGGGACGTCATCAGAGACCCCGATGTTGCCGAAGCCGCAGGATCGACCATAGAGGACCTCGACCCTGTTCAGCTAGACGTCAACAACCACAACAAGAAAGCTTACATCGGCTGCAAACTCCAAGAACCGGGTAAGTTTTGCAAATTTCTAATTGCTAATGTGGACTTGTTTGATTTTAGCCATGCATATATGCCAGGTATTCCAAAGCATATCGCCACACACAAATTGAGTGTCGATCCACTTTACCCCCCGGTAAGGCAGGTTCGACGTAAGTTCAATTCCACAATCAATGAGGCAGTGCGCGAAGAAGTGGAAAAATTATTGGAAAATGGCTCTGTCAGTACCCCAAATGGGTCGCCAACGTGGTCATGGTGAAAAAGAAAAACAGCAAGTGGCGGATGTGCGTAGATATCACCGACCTAAACAAAGCTTTCCTTAAGGATTCGTTTCCACTATCTTATATCGACCAACTCATCGATGCGACAGCCAGGCATGAGTTGCTAAGTTTCTTGGATGCCTACTCGGGCTACAACCAGATTCTTATGGAGGAAGAAGACCAGGAAAAGACCACCTTCATCACCCACAAGGGGACGTACTGCTATAAGGTCATGCCTTTCGGATTGAAAAATACGGGGCAACTTACCAAAGGTTGGTGATGAAGATGTTCAAAGAACAACTCGAAAAAACAATGGAGGTATACATCGACGACATGATGGTCAAGTACAAAAAGAAAGAAGATCACATCGACCATTTAAGAGAAGTCTTCGGCATACTCAGGCAATACAGCATGAAATTGAACCCTGAAAAGTGTGCATTCGGCGTGGCCTCAGGAACATTCTTGGGTTTCCTAGTGTTGCAGTGGGGTATTGAGGTCAATCCCGACCAAATGAAGATACCAAAGCACTTGACCACCAAAAAGCAAGTCCAGAAGCTAACCGACCATATCGCCGCTCTGTCAAGGTTCATCTCGCGATCCTCCAATTGGTGCCACAAGTTCTTCGGCGTACTCAAAAAGGAGAACGGCCTCCAATGGACCCCTGAGTGCGTCCAAGCACTGAAAGAGTTAAAGGTGTACCTGTCCTCGCCACCGTTGCTCTAAAAAATGGAACCAGGACAGCCTCTCCTCATCTATCTCGCCATGTCCGAAGTAGCTGTGAGGGCAGTCTTAATCTAAGAAAATAAAGGTACGCAATCTCTTATCTATTACATCAGCAAGACACCAGTCAATGCTTCACAGAAGCTTAGACCGTATTTCCAATGCCACCCTATCTCGGTTGTCACGTCTTTCCCCTTAAGAAGCATTTTACACAAACCCGAACTTTCGGGCAGATTGGCCAAATGGGCCATCGAACTAAGCAAGCACGATATTACATGTCGACTGCGAACGACGATAAAGTCTTAGGTCCTTGCCGACTTCAGTGCGCAAATACTGCCCCAAGTCGAAAGGGAGGCCGTCCACACTTCTTCCAGAATACATGACCTCTGGGTCCTATACAACGACGGTGCATCTAACGCGTTGGGGTCTGGGCTGGGGCTTGTACTCGAAGTCCCAACAGGCGAAGTGATTCCCCAGTCCATAAGGTGCCCGGACATGACTAACAACGAGGTCGAGTATGAGGCTATAATTACAGGACTAAGACTAGCACTCAAATACGAGATGAAACGGCTAAGGCTGCACTATGATTCTCAGCTCAAGGTCAACCAAGTCACAGGGACTTTCCAAATTAAGGAGTAAAGGTTACAAAAATACCAGACTAAAATCTGCAAACTACTACCCGAGTTCGACGAATGTCAGCTCGACCAGATCCCCCGAGCGTAGAATATCAAGGCGGACGGCCTCGCCAAATTAGCGGCAGCCACCAAAAACATCACAACCAGAAACCAAAACATGGTCCACCTCCTTTACTCGTCGATAGACCAAATTGAGGTAAGAACCATAAACCTAACTTGAGACTGGCGCAACCATATTATTACATATTTGCTGGACGGTATACTCCCTATTGATTAAAAAAAGAGGCCAAGAAGCTGCGAACGCAAGTGGCCAGGTACAACATCGTTCACAACGACATGTGCAAAAGGACATATGGCGGCCCCCTAGCAAAATGCTTGGGCCCAAATCAGACGCGGTGCGTCCTTGAAGAAGTGCACGAGGGCCACTGTGGAGCTCACTCCGGCAATCGAGCTTTGGTCAGGTGCCTCATACGAGCAGGATACTACTGGCCCATCATGAAGAAGGAGGCTGCAAATTTGGTAAAAAAAATGCGAGCAATGCCAGAAGTACGCCCTACTGATCCACCAAGCAGGCGACCACCTACACTCAGTAACTTCCCCTTGGCCGTTCATCAAATGGGGAATGGATATTGTGGGCCCCCTCCCAGCCGGACGAGGTAATGTATGATTTCTCTTGGTTTTAACTGATTATTTCTCTAAATGGGTGGAAGTAGGAGCATTCTCCCAAATACGCGAACAGGAAGTAATCGCCTTCATATGGAAGAACATCATATGCCGTTTCGGTCTCCCCAAAGAAATCAGCTGCTGCAACGGACCACAATTTTTAGGAAAGAAGGTCGCCAACTTTTTTGAAAAATGGCACATCAAAAGAATACTATCAACGCCTTACCACCGCGCGGGTAATGGGCAAGTGGAGTCCTCCAACAAGTCAATACTGAACATCATAAAACATAAGCTCAAAGACGCCAAGGGACTATGGCCGAAGGTATTACCAAAAGTACTCTAGGCCTACCGAACAATGCCAAAAATGAGAACAGGGGAAACGCCATACTCGTTAGTTTACGGGACTGATGCAGCAATACCGGTCGAGGTTGGGGAGCCTAACCTAAGATACTTTTGTGAAAGAGAACCCTAGATGACAGTAGAAGGTAGGAACTCGACGAAGAGATATGGCCTACGTAAGAATGGTCGCCCAAGAATAACAAGAAGAACAATATTGTAACAAGAGAGCAAAGATCAGGCCACTTAAAGTCGGAGACTACGTGCTTAAAGCTAAAACACAAGCAAGAAAAAACCCACGGGAAGGCAAACTAGGAACAAATTGGGACGGCCCTTACAAAATCACGGCAATAACAAGCAAAGGGTCATTCACACTAGAAACAACAGAAGGAAAGAGACTACCAAACAACTGGAATATTATACATCTCAAGTACTTCAACTTTTAAAGGACGAGGTCCCCAAAGTTGCACTCTTTTTCCCTCACTCGAGTTTTGTCCCAATTGGGTTTTCTCGAGGAGGTTTTTAACGAGGCGATGACGGGGATACCTCAGGATTGAAGTGCACACTGGACGACCAATTCATTGCTCGATCTCTCATTATTTTCCAGCTCGACCAATAAAGGGACTAGATAGATGGGCTGGGACTGAACTACCAGCCGACGGCCAGAAAATATGTAAATCTCTCCAAGAATATGAGTGAAGTACAAATACATAAAGTTTAGTTCTGCTCTCCTCAATTAATTAAAGGTTATGTTCGACCTCGTTGGAATTAACACCTACTCGGCTTACGGCCTAAATTGATTAAAGGTTATATTCGACCTCATTAGAACTAACACATATTCGGCCCACGGCCTCGATTAATCAAAGGTTATGTTCGACCTCGTTCGAACATAATACCTACTCGGCCTATGGCCTAAATTGATTAAAGGTTACATTCGACTTCGTTCAAATTAACACCTATTCGGCCCACTACCTCGATTAATAAAAGGTTACATTCGACCTTGTTCGAATTAATACCTACTCAGTCTACGACCTCAATTAATTAAAGGTTACACTCGACCTCGTTCGAATTAACACCTATTTGGCCCACGGCCTCAATTAATTATAGGTTACACTCGACCTCATTCTAATTAACACCTATTCGGCTCACAACCTCAATTAATCAGGGGTTATGTTCGACCTCATTCGAATTAACACCTACTCGGCCACGGCCTTAACTAAATGAAGGCTACTTTAAACCTCGTTCAGCCTACTCAAACAAATTGGTTACGATAAAGGTAATCAAGCAACAAAATCAGAAAAACGCACAAACCCGAACAAAGAAAAGGAATCGGGTAAGAATAGCAAAAACTTCATACTTAGAATATTTGTTCTTTACAAAGGCTCGAATCCACGCCTACAAAAGGTATACACAAATATGCGGCTAAACAAAAAAGAACAACTAATCACCACCAGCTTTATCGCCCAAACCGTCTCAACCTACCTCCTCGCCATCGCCATCGCCAGCGGGATATTCATCCTCGTACCAGGCATCCTGTTCAATCCGATCCTTGCCCGAATTCTCATCCTCGTCGCCGACTTCTGGTGTATTAGCCAGAACTGACAATTTTCCTTATCGTCCATCTTCACCACTAAACTTTTACTTCCTCGGTGGCGAAGATGCAGCATTGTCCCCTATAAAAACTAGGGGCAAAGAGATACATCGGGTG
Source organism: Nicotiana obtusifolia (assembly GCA_002018475.1). Lineage (NCBI taxonomy): Eukaryota > Viridiplantae > Streptophyta > Magnoliopsida > Solanales > Solanaceae > Nicotiana > Nicotiana obtusifolia. The sequence goes on along the minus strand of MCJB01030145.1, from coordinate 89,047 downwards.
GCGAAGTGAGACCCCACGACCAGTCAATTCCACATATTTCGTCAACATGCGGATAAGCGACGTAGGGGGAAAGTTGAGCAGAGCAGACGCCGTAGTAATGACAAAACTCCTCCGCCAATGGGAGAAGAGGAAAGGAATAACCTACATACAACGGGTACGTGTAGAACGCGCAATATCCCGGGCGATGTATCTGTACTACATCACGCCCTACCGGAATCAGATCGATGTGAGCAGGGATTTTGAACTTTGACCTGAACTCGGCAAGGTCGACCTCGTTCATCATCGACTCCGAGGCTTCAGAATCATCTTCAGGCAATTTCGAAAAATCAGATCTATTCTCACTGCGAGGAATTATTTCCTCTACTGTAGGAAACCCCTCGTCTTCAAGGGCAACAGAGACATCGTCGCTGTGAGGAAGCATATGCACCGTCAAAAGGGTAGGACCAGCCGCCATGTTAGAATCAGAAAGTGCGTTAACCATATTCTTGAGAAAGAAAGTTTTAAACACAGAAGGATTGAAAATAGTAAAAATCACTAAAACTGCTAAGGAGCTTCGAACAATAGAGGGCGAAAAAAGATACAAAGCATGTTGAGTATCAAAAGCTTCGTAAATGTTAAAACGTTGCCCACACATCCTTACTTATAAGGATACAGGCACCGAAACCAAGAAATCAAGCCATCATTATGCAGTGCAGGTATCGAAACGTCAGAGGCGCAGGAAACGACGCAAGGCGTTAGGATAACGCGTCATAATGACGCAGGATATAGACGTCATTCTGAAACAATGCATCCCCAAAGTTTGCATCTCACGAAGAGTCATGTTTCCACCTCGCCTAAAGCGCCGCTACCCAGCTCGCGCACCTCATGTCGTCGACTACGACATACGGAGTCCGCTCACCAAGGCCGTCTGATCTCGGTCTTAATAAGCGGAGGAACTAACTGTATAGGCCAAAATCCGTCTTCAGAATATTTAGCGTAATATGACATTAAAGAAAGTTAACGGTCAAGCTCGCCCAAGATGCAGCGAGCTTAATGGCCGAGGTGCCGACATGAGTCGTGGTCAAGATATCGGCGGTTATCGCACTCAAGATGTCAGCAAGGATCGCGGTCGAGATTGACCATTGATGATAAGACTCGCAATGGCTAATTTGTCAAGATAGGATACTAAAAGGGAATATTCTAGTGAATATCCCTGGCATTTGTACTATTAGGGTTCCTAGGAAAAAGGCCCCATATATATAGAAAGAAGAGACAATGATAGGGGCATGTAATATTCATTTTTCTGATAAGAACACTTTTGAGAAGGAGACTTTCCCTCTTGCCAAAACACAAAGATTACCTTTTTACAAAGATTCTTGTTCGTATTGTTCCTCACTTTTCCATCAGATTCGAGGACCGTTCATGCGAATCTTAGATTTATCTGTCATTCATCACTGTCAGGCAAATTATTCGTTCAACCCATCCATTATTGGGTGAATCATTCTCCTTATTTACTTAAATGTCATTTATTGACATTTATTGTTAGTTACATCTCCCGTGATGTTCTTGCTTTAAGTGTATCCTATATTTGTGCCACAAACTATATGCGGAATCTTTCCCAACTAATATACGTCTTTGTGCTTAAATATCTAGAGTTATTATCCTTGACTAGATTTGACCCTTCACCATATAAATTTAATAGTTTAACTGAAAATTATATTTTTTGGTCAAATAATACTATTACCTCTGTGCCATTATCAATTATAAACTTTAATTTCGTTATAATTATAGTAAAAGCACATGTCTACACAATATTTTTTTATTCTTGTCCTAAAATGCTTAGAGTAGGCTTTACATCTATAAAACTATCGAGTTGAGATTATTTTCCCGTTATTGATTATGCTTGTATCCAACATTTACAATTATGTTATAAATAGAATTGTAAATTACTCCCTCCGTCTCATATTAATAGTTATTGTTACTAAAAATAGTTGTTTCAAATTATTTGTCATTTTAGAAGTTTAAGACAAAATTAATTATTTTTTTTCTTTTTTACCCTTAGTAATAATTGTTCTTAAAGATACAGATAACACATAAATAGAATAAATATATAATGAAGAAAAATTATATCTTAAGACATAAATAAGGGTAGAATAGTCTAATCCCTTTCCTAATTAATATTTCTTAAGAGGCGTATAAAAGAGAAACACGACACATAATATAAAACGGAGGGAGTATTTCCTAAATTTTTCTTCAATAAGTATCACTCAAATGTAAAATATTCTTTAATGTAATCATTCATTATGTAAAATAATTAGTACTGAAAAGCTTTGATATATAGGCCAAAACTTCATGACAATTTTGAAAGTCACAAACATATTAGAATAGAATATCACTTTTTTTCAAATAGAATAGTACGTTGTTCAATTTATGTGACATTATTACTTTTTAAGAATTCAAATAAAATTGGTCTTTTAGTATAATTTTCTCAAAATCTTTTTAAATATTTTAAATTACTATTTATTATGCTAACTTATAACGCTTTTCACGCAGTTTATAGTTTTATAAATTTTATTTGAAAAACTTGAAGGTTTTGAGCTCGAGTTTACATTGAGAATTTTGTGTTTCTAACTCCTGGACTTCAAATCTCCTTATAAAATGGGACTTATAGAATAATTTTTAGAGTAATGAGTAATTTTAAATTTTAACAACATATTTTACTTTTTGATTTATCGAATGAAAAAGCATCTGTCTCAACTCAAGGTTTTGAGCTCTAGTTTACATAGATAATTATGTGTTTTAACTCCTAGACTTCTAACCTTTTTTTACAAAAGATATGGGATATGTACAATTACACACACTGACAGAACCTCTTACCAATTAATGTCAACTCCGTAGGTGAGAAATGCGAAATCCTAATAACATATAATTTCAACATTTTCTTGCTTAATGTAAGTCACTCCAACTTATTTAGAGAACGACAACAAACAAACGATATAATTATAGATATTTCCCTCCCACAATCAATTCAACGTACGTCATATATTTCCTAAAAAATATTGGACCTCGTTTTCGTTTTCATTTTTTTGTTTAATCATACTATATTATAAGTGTTAATACTTTTAAGTAAAGTTAATTTATTAAAATGTTCATAAAAAGTTGAATGGCTATTTTACCCCTTATTTAAACACAATTTTTTTAACCAAAAACCTACCTTTCAATAAATGATAAATTAAGTTGTACAATAATGAATCAAGTAAATGAGTATAGAAACAGGTGAATAATTTCCTTACAACAGCAGCCTAGTCATTTCCTTAGAATTGATTTTCATCTTCCTATACCTATTCAATGTTTGGAAGTTCTTTTCAATTTCCACGAGTACATTTTTTAAAACTTACAGATTGCCAAACTATTAAACCATTGACGTTCTCTTCAGGAAGTTTGGATATCCATTCTTCTTCTTCTTCTTCATTATTCATCTTCTGATCTTCAATGTGATGCTCAGTTATGCATCTATGTCATGGATTTTAGTGATAATGCCCATGTATCAATTCTCTTAACCGTCTAAGTAAGCAATTATTTCTGTCATAAGTTTAAATTTCACAATTCTTGCAACGCATAGGCCTGCTCCAAAATGATGTGTTAACAATTATTTTTTCTTGACAGTATAGATCTGGCACACGAAAATTAAAAGGGTGTATATTTGTTGCTTTTTTAGGTCTGACTAATTGTTGGAATAAGTACTACACTACTACCTCTTTTTCTGTGTGTGTATACGTTTATTTTTATTTCTCTAATTAATTTTATTTCTAGCTTGAAGATTCTCTTTTAAATTTAAATTATTCGAGGTAGCTACTTCTGCTTCGTATTTATTAAATCATCTTTAAATATTCTAAAACAATAGAAGTATCAGTATATAATTATTTATAAATTTATGTGAAGATAGTATTCGAATCTATGTTGGAAATTATATGCTTTTATATATGTTAAAGAAAAATATAAATTATTGCAGTGATTTGATAATGATAATCTGTGCAAATGCTTAATGTGTTTAACATTTGACTAATTTTAATTTGTATTTAATTTTATCTTTCTATATTATATAAATATAGGTGGATTAGTCAATAGCAATCATTTGACAACCGTAAAAAGTAGTATTATTGGGTGGCTTAAGAACTAAGAGCTAAAACTCTTCAATCATGGTTGTCATGCTTTGGTAAATGTAAGAACTAACCTCAATAGTTAGCCTTTAATGACCTTGAGGTAAATGTAAATGATTTTTGGAAGAACAATTTTGTTGTCTTTATATGCATAGACTTTCTAATAGTTCTCATGCTATAATACGTGTTAAGTATGTACAAACTGTCAATTGAATATTAAACAAACTTCAAGAGTTCTGGTCATGACATACCAGTTAAAACGTGAGAATGATACATATATTAAAAATATCATTTCAAAATAAAATATTAGGTGTGAGATACGATTGTATCACATGTTTGGACCTAATAACTTCAAAATTAATTTCATTACACATTATTACATTGTACTTACCGGCCTCAACAACAGATTTAGAAGATGTCAAATAATATTGCATTAAAATTTCGTGTTACTCATCACACTCATGTATACTTCAATACAATAAAATTATTTTAAAAAGTTTGTATTGATTGATAAAAGATACACGTGCAATGCACGTTCCCAGAAACTAGTACTGTTAAAAAGCAGCAAAGCTTTATCTCTTATCATTCTTCCATCATTTACTTATCCCTTATCTTTGAAAATCTCGTTTGAACATTAAAAAAAGTAAGATCTTAAAAAGCATTTTTGAAGTTAAGCTGAAAAGAGTATTAAAATTAAGATTATATTTGAATTTGTATTTTACTTGAAACAAATTATAATTTTGTGAGGGAAACAAGTTTTATGTTTTACTATTTTCTCAAACTTAAAACTTATCTTTATTTTTTTTTTTATAATCATCCCCCTGTGTGACCAAACAATACTTTTAAAAAGTTTGAAAAAAGGAAAAAAAAATTCTTATGAACATAAAACAAACTACTTTGCATCAAATTGTTCTTATGAACATAAAACAAACTACCTCAGCAATAGAATTCATAACCAACTTGTTCATATTCTTTGTAGTCGATCTCGGGCACAAATTTGCAAAAGTGTAGTAACATAAAACAAACTACCTTGCATCAAAACATTCAAGAGAAAACAAAAAAACAAACCCTTTTTCTTCTTTTTTTAATTATCTTTTAAAAGGAAAAACAAAAAATGTTACCTCACCAAAGCCCGAAAAAAAAAAAAATGCTGTAAGGACAAAAAGGTAAATTCAAAAACAAAGTCCAAACCCCCTGGCCCCAACCAAGTGACAGTTAATTAATATTTAATACTGTTGAAACTCAACTCCACGTCAACTAAAGGAAGAAAAAAAAAAAAAAACAGCTACCGTACCCTTTTTTCTTTATCTAACTAGTGTTAGAATCTGCGCGACCCGGGATAATTTGATAAAATATTAATCTTATAAATTATAATCTAATATATCATATTATTTTAATAAATATTATTTATTATTTTATGTAGTATAAAAATAACAAAAATCTATATTAAATCAAATGATACACATCATATAGTAATCAAATAAATTATTTATTCGTTGTTTGATCTTTATTAAATTAGAAAATACTTAGTACGATGCATTTACTAATATTTCTTTTTATTAACTTGTCAATTGGCTTAATATTTTGATACTATTTCTCTTTTAATATAACATAAGTATATATTTTCTTAGTCCAGAAATACTTTTTTTTAATACTTATATTATATTGTTCAAAATTCTTCAATTCTCTAAATTTATCAATAATTTCCTTGAGTGTTATTTATTTATTAATTAATTTAAAATTTAAATATTATAAAATTATCTTTACCCCCTCTTATCGTACATTCTTTTCTATTATAATATTTGATTAGTTTTCTCATTTTGTATTTTACTGAAAATTTAAATAATGTAATTTTTTACTAAATTATAATTTTGAATTCATCAAAAAGTATAAAGAGATAAACCTTTTATTATTTTTATAAAAAATATACTAATATTTTTAATAATTAATCATTTGTGTTTTATATTATCTTATGTATAATATCCAATAGTTTTTTTTTTTTTTTTTGTATTTTTAGTTATGAAATTATGAATTCTATTTATTAACTAAAATTTTCTACATGAAAATTTAATTAGTATATAAATTTTTACGCTATCGGCTTCTTTTTTTTTTTTTTATAGTATTCTTGCTTTATGTCTGTTTGGTTATTAAGATTTTAGTTATGTGTATATGTACGATTTTTCTCTTAATAATTCTAATTATAAGTCATATATTTTTATATTTTCCATAAATTTATATTTTATTTCTTTTGCTTATGTAATTGTATTATCCATTACTTAATATTATTAAATTGACATGAATTATTAATAAATTACCAGTTTAGTATAATAACTACTCCTAAATTTGAATTGAAAGTTTTTGATTTTGTTATTTTATTTTTTTAATTTTAAAATAATTTAAAAACTCCAACTTGGAAACTACTCTCCAATTTGAATTGGTAACTTTTATTTTTTTAATTTTATTTTTATTTTAAAATAATTTAAAACTCCAACTTTGTTGGAGCTTTTTCCTAAAAATCTACATTTGTCGTCTTATTGTGCCACTTGGCATCATATAATTATCTACTCCTCTTTATATATATATATATATATATATATATATATATATATATATATATATATATATATTACTCCCACATTTGAATTGGTAGTTTTAATTTTTTTTTTTATTTTAAAATATAATTTTAACTCCAATAAGAAACTACACCACAATTTGAATGAGTAGTTTATTTTTTTCTATCTTTATTTTTTATAGATAATTAAGATATTTATATTTATTATTGAAATAGACTAACCATTTAATTCAAAATTTAAATTTTTTTAAAAAATAATTAGAAAGGTAATTTATTTTATCTTAACTATGTCAGTTGGCTTTTTATGTTTATGATATTTTTCTATTATATATAGATAGATTAAAACCAAAAGCCCGTGAAGAGGATTTAATAGAGACTTTGGTATCCGCTGGGTAGGAATGAGTTAGAGAGAGAGTCAGATAGACTTTCCAAGTGTTTAGAGAGAGAGGAAGAAAGAAGAGAGTTATAGAGAGCTAAAAAAGGAAGAAGATCTATGGTGAGTTTTTTGAATACTTCGTTGCTTTAGGTAGGCAGAGTGTATTTTATTTGGTTTCATGCTAATTTTTTTGTTGAAACTTCCATGATATAGATTTTTACCCAGAAAATTTCTTTGATTTTTCTTTCAAAATTTCTGGGTTTTCAGCTAAGTAACATTTTGTTTAAAAACATTGCTGCTTAATTTGTGTGTACAAACAGTTTTTGTTTAAACTAAAACATTAAACATAATTTTGTATGTACGAGACCGGATTAGCCTAAGTGTGACACTTATGAACTATTTAGAAAATTTCATTTCTTTGTATATATCTCTGTTTGTCTCTTTTTCCTGTTGATGGGGCTAGAAAAAAATCAAATCTTTTATCTTTCCTGTTATTGTTTTCTTACCGGGTAGCAAAAATTGAATTTTTCCCCTTTTTTGGGCCGTTGTTTCAGGTCAAAAAATGAACTTTTTGTATCTTCTGCTCTTCCTTTTTGCCGTTGGTTTAATGGATCGTCTGTTGCTATAAACTTATAAAGGAGTTTGTATTACCTCATCCCCTTCCCTAGCAGATTAGAAAATGAGAGAGAAATGTAGCTGATACAAGATTCAACATGGCAAACTAATGGAATTTTTTTAATAGAAATAAAGCTTTTTTTTTTTTTGGGGTGTGTGTGTGTGTGTT
>MCJB01030145.1:45134-81156 GCA_002018475.1 Nicotiana obtusifolia | reverse complement strand
GGGGGGGGGGGGGGAGAGGTGGAAGTGTTAAAATTCTTTTAAGATTTAACTTTTTATGAATGATGAAGAGGGTCTTGTAGTCTTGTTTCCTAATGTAATTTTAACAAGTAGGAAAGAGGCCTCCAGTAAACTCTCTAGTCTTGGACTACTTTAAGAGCCTTCTTTTGGAGGAATCTTCTTTTCTTGCTTTGTACTTATCCTCATCTACCTCTGGCCACCTCTTTTATTTTCTTTGTGATTAAGGTATGCAGAATAGTTTGAATTGATACCCTACTCCCTCTCCAGGTATTTATTGTGCACGGATGTTGGGGATTTGAGTTCATCACTCCAAAAGATTTACATATAAAAGGTAACCTGTGAAGCCTTGCTCTGGTCCAGTAAATGTCTTTCCGCAGTATTGCTCGTGATATTAGGGATAGTATTGGAAGCTTATCTAGGCGGAGTTTCGAGGTTAGGCTGTCTGGTCATAACAGAGGGAAGTCTCAGAGTGCTGTCCATGAGTTGCATGACCAGCCTATAGTCATTCAAAGCAGTTGTTGGGCAAGCCTCCCACCGGAGTTACTTCGTGATGTAATTAAAAGACTGGAGGCCAGTGAGAGTACGTGGCCTGCTCGTAAACATGTTGTTGCATGTGCAGCTGTTTGCCGCTCATGGAGGGAAATGTGCAAAGAAATTGTTCAGCGTCCTGAGTTGTCTGGAAAGTTGACCTTTCCCGTCTCTCTTAAGCAGGTGATTACCGTTCTTTAGTTTTCCCCTGTCTCTCCGTTGTTTTGGACTAGGTTTAAAGTGGAAAATGAGAGCTATATTATTGTTGTAATGTTTGTTATCCAATTCCCTTTTGCAGCCTGGGTTTCGAGATGGAACCATCCAGTGCTTTATCCGAAGAGACAAAGCTAATACAACTTACCAGCTTTTCCTTTGCCTTAGCCCTGGTAAGTTTGTCTTACTCGCTTATGCGGACTGACATGTAGTCTCATTTAGATCTTTTGCTCATATGTGAAGCTTCATATGTTTCCACCGTCATTTGATGTCTCCCTTTCTTGCATTTGATCCTTTAGGATTTAAAAGTTCCTTTTTTCTTTCTAAATCATGTATTTGATTGGATTCATTTCTGTGGGTTGCCAGAAGAATCATCTTACTCTGTACGTAATCCACCAAGATTATGCAAAAGTCCTTTGTTTCACAGAGTGAAAGATGGAATCAGGTTTGTGGAGGTGTCTCACTAACAAATGAGGGGTTGATTTTTGTGCATATATGTTTGTATGCTTAGGCGAACTTCACAGATATTGACAGAAAATTCAGATGATGATTCACAAAAGGCTGTTTTTTCTCCTTTTGTGGACTGTTTGAAGAGCAGGAAGTTTTGATTCTGGTTAGGTGGGATTCTTCTTTTTTTTTTTTTCTTTTGGTAATCACTTCCTGGTGTGTAATGTCATGACTGTAGGAGTTACCATTCCGCATTTTCATCAATACATACTTTGTCGATGGTGGAAAAGGATTCTTAGTTAATGGTTTAGAACTATGACTGAGGCTTCTCGATATTTCCCTTTTAAGTTTATACAAACTTATATTACCTTGTTTTCATCAAAAACCCGGCATCCTGATGTTTTTTTCCATTCTGTTTTTCATCAGCCTTGCTTGTAGAAAATGGCAAGTTTCTTCTTTCTGCAAAGCGTAATCGGAGAACCACTTGTACAGAGTACGTCATCTCTATGAATGCAGATAACATATCAAGGTCAAGCAGCTCTTATATTGGAAAACTGAGGTAATGCTTCAAGAGAGTTCAAATCCTTAAATTTCTTTAGTTTTGTTGTCAAACGAGATCGTGATTGGCTAAAGGAATGTTATCATAAATATTTAAGATGGCTCACGAAATGTACAAGGTAGAAAATGTGGAATGATGAATAGAATCTCCAAGGTTCTATCCAAAGAAAGAGAGGTTTATATGATTTCTTCAACCTTCTTTCCTTATCAAAGAAAAGAAAAGAAAAGAAAGGGAGTTTTATGGAGGGAGGCAACTAGTGAAATGTTCTGCTTGGATTCTGTCCTTTCAGGCTAAGGGCAATCAGGCTTATAAACTTTCTATATAAGAAACTAGTCAAGTCATCAACCTGGATTATCCCTTTTGGCTGTGGAATGAGGCTTTGAATAATATTGAGTGCATGGATGCATTTTTGGTGATTTGAAATGGTTTGCTCTTTTATATGTTTCACTCTGCAATGCTGTAAATTGCTACGGTAGCAATTTGACAGGCAATGGATGGATCATGTGCCAGTCATGTCTAATATTGAGCCTGTCCTGATATCCTATTTGGGTTATATTCCTTAATTTGTTCGATCTTTTATTCCCTGAATTGACTTGAACAAAAGGTGAATAATTTGTTAAACATGTGAACATTATTATGTGTTATGTGATGGAATTTGTCACAATGATTTAGCCGTTAATGGACATGATAATTCTGATGCAAGTTTCCGCTTCAGGCCAATTGCAAAAGGCTTTTTAACTGTTTCCGTTTCTTCTTTTTAGGTCAAATTTTCTGGGCACGAAGTTCATAATTTATGATACCCAGCCACCGTACAACAGTTCTAGTATACCCCCACCTGGTGGAAGCCGTAGATTCAACTCCAAGAAAGTTTCTCCCAAAGTCCCTACAGGAACCTACAAAATTGCACAGGTTACCTATGAACTGAATGTGCTCGGTACCAGGGGCCCACGTAGGATGAATTGTGTCATGCACTCAGTCCCTGCCTCGGCCCTTGAACCGGGGGGAACTGTCCCAGGCCAACCTGAACTTCTCCCTCCCAATCATGAAGACTCATTTCGGAGCATGTCCTTCTCAAAATCAATTGATACTTCAACAGAATTCAGCAGCGCTCGGTTTTCAGATATTGGGGGTCCAAGTGAAGAAGATGAAGAAGGGAAGGCTAGACCTTTAGTTCTCCGGAACAAGCCGCCTAGATGGCATGAGCAGCTGCAGTGTTGGTGTCTGAATTTCAGAGGGAGGGTAACCGTCGCTTCTGTCAAGAATTTCCAGCTGATTGCTGCTACACAGCGTGCAGTCGGTGCCCCAACACCAGCACAACCGTCTCAGTCATCATCAGATCATGACAAGATTATCTTGCAGTTTGGTAAGGTCGGCAAAGATATGTTTACAATGGATTACCGGTATCCTTTGTCTGCATTTCAGGCTTTTGCCATCTGTTTGAGCAGCTTTGACACAAAGTTGGCATGTGAATAGTAGAAGATTTTGGTTGATACTAGTAGTTCTCTTCCCTAGAGTTGCCTAAAGATGGAGTCTGTTGCAGTCATTGTGCAACTCTTCATTATAACCAAGGAGATGCAGGGAGCTGTTGCAGCACATTGGACAGTTATTATTTGTTTTTTTCTTTTTCCTCCTCTTCTTGCCTAACCGTTGTCCTTCGTCGCTTTATCCTTCAATCATAGAGTTTAAGATGCTTCTGTTGTAATTTGTTGGAAAAGTGTTAATGTACTTGATGAAAAGAACAATATACTTTGTACCATGTTTGATTTCCAGTTGTAACACCCTTTTTTACGATCAGCCCACCTTCTAGTGTGTTTTATAAGTTGGGATTATGCTGGCGGTGATGTTTAATGTCATTACTTCATCTTTGTGGAGGCCATGGTAGATATTTTAGTTGAAATTTGGAGGTTACGGTATCTGCCTTTTGTGAAGGAGACTCGGGTCAGTCAATATGGCTTTTTTCTTTCAAAAGTTATGTACAGTTTCTAATAAATAGTTTTTGCAGAAAATCCTTAAACTAACTTCTTTGGATGTCGTAATAGTAGCTAATATTTCACTTTTCTTAAAATATATATAACTAAACTAACTTTTCTTGAAATATATGTAACTAAAACTACGGTACTTCGCTAGAATATATTAGGTGAAAAGTTGGCATTGCATAAGGCTACTATGACTGGTGCCAAGTCAATGAAGGTAACCCACAATGGGTGGCTCCTGAAATTGTTCAGCCGACTCATAGATCCCACAGAGTTCGACTCTCGTTCTCAACACATGACCAATACAGAAATACTTTATGCAAAAAACCGATTTGGTGAAGACGATACTTTGGTCTGTTTATGGAATCTACTACACCAATCCTGCAATCATAATAAACTCTGCCCAAAACACCGTATACATATCTATCTTCACTCCCAAATTTGCCACAAATTTTATGCCGAGTACTTTCAGGCTTTCCACAAATACCAGAGGAAGATGATAGGAATATAAAAGGAGTATACTGGAATAGCTATAAAAGGAACTCTAAAGAACTGAAGCTGGAAATTCTATATTATCTTACTGCATTTAGACTACAATTTATAAGAAAATTACTAACTTAAAAGACCTAAAAATCAGCACAAAATCTGCTGAAAATTAGAACCTCCTAGAGACTAGTTCACTCCTAAACACTAGTCCAAAATTATTTGAAATTCAAACTAAATTACTGCAGTAAATAACTCTTAAGCTGAAACAATAAAATAATTTTACTGCGAGCAGCTTCTAAAGCATGTTTCTAACAATACTGATAGAAAATCATTGCATGAAAAGGGTGTTAAAATTTTTTTGAGTGAAGTAGCGAGTGATTTTTTTGACATTTGAAAGCAAATTGGAAGGGAGAGAATGTGAAAAATCGAGGATTTTAGGAAGTCCCACTCTCAAGAATTTCATATCTGCAGGGGTTTCCTTTTTTTTTTTTTTTTGTTGCTCAAGTCTTGTTTTAAAATACAATGATGATCGACCTATGTCATGATGATTCTGATGTCCTGAATATTTTGTTAAACAACTTTTTTTGATCCTCGTACAACTTATCCAAATTATCCACTACAGAATCAAGAAAAAGTTGATCTCTCATTTGTTGAAACCATATATTAAAACCATCAGCTAATCTTGTAGCATAAGTATTCCCAATCGGTGTTCAGTAAGCACATTGGGGCGCGCTAATGTGAATTTGCATCGCGTAAAGCCCGTTAAAAGAGAAGTACTTTCTACTAGAATTTTTTTCCTTCTGAAGGGATCCTCTAACCATTTCACCATAACACTTAGCAATGAAAAAAAAAAGTTCCATATTCACAGATTCAGGTCCATAACCATGGGTTCCAATACACGCTAATACAACACTCTGTCTTTAAACCAACCTTTCCCCTTGTGTAGTATCATAACCGGTCTGTTTACATTTTCTCAAAATTAAGATCAATAATGAATAAAGCTGAAATATACAAGCAGCTTTCAGGCTTTCAGTACATCTCCACAAAAGGAGCACCTATATTAACAACTGATAATGAAGTTTAACCCAAATTAAAGACTTCTGACTAATAATTCCTATAGGGTCTGATACCAGACAGCTAGCTATTTATCAAGAAATGAACATTAAATCTCTTGCCCGGGCTAATCAGCTTATCTGAGATGATCAAGAAGACTCAAACCATAAGTAAAAAAGAAGATGTGGATAAACATGGATTTTGTGAATCCTTTCTTAGTAGAAAATGCCATTGTTGAACCCCTGATGAGGTTCTTTGGCAAGATTAATGACAGATATCTGAGAAGTGAGCACTATATATCCTAAGCATCTTCGACTGACGTACAAATCTAACCTGCACTACCAAATAAGGTCCAGCCCTTCCCCACCCCACGCATCGCATAAAGGAAGCTCAGTGCACCGGACTGCCTTTGATTTAACTATGTCAAACAAAGTACGTGGATAAATGTACTAATTTACATCAACCTTTCAAAGCATTTATACATAATGCAAAAGTTGAATGTACTCATATCCAACATGTACCTGTATCCAACACCACTACAAGCCCGAGTACATGTAACATATATAGACCTCAATGTTAATGGCGATCCCCAAAGTTAATGAAGCTATATGATTGAACTCACCGGCTAGAGATGATGTTTTTTCGCTGATGTCTCCAAGTTGACCATAATTGAATATATAGACAAAACAATCTGTAGCAGTCTGTTCTCGCCTATTGATAGATAACAGGTTGCTTCCAGACTCAAAACTACTTGAAATTAAACTGTTCTTCCTTTCCTTATCAATTAGCCACAGCGTCATTAATGATTCTTTTCAAGGAACAGGAAGATTAGACTGATTCTGATTTTTGTTCATCTTCCTAGTATCAAATCCGACCGTTATTAAGAAGACAAACTAAGAATATGTCAAATGTTCATCCTAAGATGTTTATATAGAAGAAAAGATGGCCTCTTTAATGAGTAAATATCACTGTTTAGGTCATCATCCTTTTGGTGGCTTATAGATAATTAATACATTTTAAACACAATCCAAGTGTTATATCAAAAAGTTGCATCGCAGTTGGGACCGGTTTTAGCTTTTATTTTCGAGTTTTAATATTGATTGATAGAAAGAATTTAATCTAAGTACAACTGTCTAATAATAAGAATGTAATAACATCAAGATTGAAAGATCATTGAGACAATCTGAAATTTCACCATATCACGATGGAATTGTGGTAGAGTGGATGTGATTCCTCCACTCTTAACCTGAATTCTCGAGCTTTAAAATTGAAATTTTTTTTGGTACGACGGGCTTTCCTTAAATGGACCCTACGCGACCTAAGAAAAGAACTCTCCTCTTTTGCTAGTCAAAAATGCCAAAAGAATTATGTACACAAAATTAATAAGAGATTATACGTTAGAAGTTTGCTGTTTTAATTTATAACTAGTTGCTGTCAAGATTAAAATAAGTATTAATAAGAAAAAGTAAAAAAAAAAAAAAAATCATTTTTGCAGCTATATATATTACTTTGAGTTCAGGAAACAAATGAAAGTTGCATAAGGGATTTTAATAAGCTCGCCACGAGAGAGGCATAATCTTGGTATCTCAAGTCCATGCTTTCTTTTAATATTTTGCTGGTGATAAAAAATGGATCTTGTACTTTAACTGAAAGCTAACCCATGACGTAAGGACTCTAACAGTTGGGTTGGGTAAAGATCTACAATTGTATGTACAGTTGTAAGAAGAAACTGATCATGTAGGCTTGTGCTATATACTACTATAATATGTTTTACAGAAGTATGTGATTGTACATAACGCATGAGATAATTTCTCCAAGAAACACTATAGAAACTATGACTCTGTTCATGTTAAATAGATAAATTTTGCAGTTCATTAGTATATTATAAGGATAATTCCTTATACGCATTTGACAAATTAATGATGGCACCATATACGATGTGTGCACGCGCGTGTGTTCATTTAAGTTATTCTTGGTTAAAATTAGGTGAACACGAGAGGAGTGGAAGGAAAATCAAAAGAGGTAAATTATAAAATTAAGTATGGTGGTGAAAACGAAATTTGAAATTTACAGGTTCTGGATTTGAAATTTATGAGTTTTGAAGTTTGTTATATATACGTATTCAGTGAATTTCTAGATAACATACAAGATTCGGATCAGAATAAAATTTTATCGAAGCTTTGCCTCTATATGGTGGTAAGTAAAACATATAGTTTATAGAAGATTGCGAGTGCAATTGAATTCACATAACGGGCACTAAAGTTCACCCTTTTGAAGATTATAAAATAATTAAGGACGGTTTCTTGTGTTATTCTTTCCTAAAGAAATTCACAAGTGGCTTATGATTTCTTATGCATCAGCAAAAAGAATAAACAAAAATCTTTATTTCTTTATTCTTTGCTTTTATACTTTATTTCTCTGCGTTCAAGGATTGGAAGGAGATGCGGTGTTTTTTTAAGATGCATGGCCATTTGGTTGGGATATCATTATGAAAATCAAATGGTAATAATCATACAACGTTTAATGTTTTGTAGTACAACAGTCTGGATATCATTCTGGAAAAGTAAAGATTAGTTAAGTAATACCTAAATAGCGACAAGTAATTATAAATTAAATTACAGCAAGATATCTATCGAATATACTTTCTCAACTCTAATTCGTATACCTAAACATTTACCTCAAATCTGATTAGCTTGAATCACAAATTGGGATACTGTATATAAGAATTTACACATTAAACCTTACCATTTTCAGTGGATACTATGTCTTTTAAGAAATTTATTAGAATATTTATTTAAGAGTTCAGAATTTTGGGTAAATATGTACATATTTTTACTTTGTTGTGCCCTTGGCTCCGCCCCTACATATGGACCGTGCGATCGGAATTGACTGATGTAAAAGGTCAGAATGTGTTTAGAGACTCACAATCAATCATTCCAGCAAAATTAAAAGATCATATCCTCAACTTGCTGCAGATTTTGGCAGTTAATAAGACAAATTAGTCAGACCATCATAGTTGTTGGACATCTGAAAACTTATACTTATTGGATTCCAATTCCAAACCACACCAAGTGCATACACCTTCGACATAAGTTTAGTTTAATGTCAAGATCAGATCTTAACAGGTTCAAAATCGACAACATATCTTCACAAAGATTAGTTATTAATAATAAGGATGCATTTCAGAGTTAGAATAGTGACTTCTTGGTTTTACCACTACTAGGAGACTGAAATAATAAAATGTATAAAGCACTAGTTGCAATTTTTTAAATTAATTTTCGAGGATGATAAGGTTGTAGTGTGAAACTACTTTCTTTTTTTATTAATTAGGTGTTGCAAAGCTTCCAAATCTGAGCACTTCTCTGTCTTGAGCTTCTTATTTAATTTTTCGATTAGTTCTAGGTATTTTCTGGGGTATGTCACATCTGTGCGTGCACTAGAAGCCCACTCTTTAATTTTCTACTTTTTCTATAGAATAAATTAAAAGAAATAAGGTGATAAAAGCTGACATCTTGGGCATATTCGGCTGGATTCCAATTTAATTATCATCGGCGTGATCAAGTTCACAAATCAATAATAAACAAATAAAGATTACTTCAAAAGAATTTGTTGTGGTAAGTAGCAGCGGATTGTTACTCCTTTCATTTCCAAAAGGTTGATATTATTACTTGTTTGGCCAAAAAAAATATATATTTTGGCTCAAATATCTAAATATAAATAAATCGGGATTAATCTTACCTAACAATAATATCATTAGATGAAGTTCTTAAAGAAGCAACAAATATTACGTAGATCTGGTCGGACAGTGGCAGTGACATACAATAAATGTTCTCGAAATCAGAAGCAATAATATAACATTCAATAACAATGAATATCAATAAATGATATTTAAGTAAATAGAAGGAATGATTCACCCAAGAAAAGATGAAATAAGTAGATGTTCTTTCTGACAATGATGAATGATAGACAATCCTTTGAATATTGAGTTATTCTTGGATCTAGTGGAAAAGTATAGACAAGAATTTTAGTGAAAAGGTAATGTCTGTATCTTAGTAAGAGAGATCCGATTCTCTTTCTCAAGTCAAAGTAATTTTTTACAAATGAATATCACTTGTCCCCTATCATTCTCTTTTTTTCAATTTATAGGGAACATGTTCCTAAGAAACCCTAATACTATAACTGCAGAGAATATCCACTAGAATATTCTCTTTAATTTCCTATCTTGAAAACTAGCCGTTACAACTTTGTCAACTGTACTCGACCCTTGTTGACACCTCGACTATGACTTTCGTTGGCTCTTCGACCACAAACTTCGCTGCTCCTTGGGCCATTTCGACGAACGACAACTTGGGAACTCTTCCCTTAATACTATCTTGGGTTGAATATTCTAAAGACAGATTTTGACTCATACAATTAGTCCCTCCGCTTATTGAGGCCCGCTTCAGGCGGGCTCGATGAGCGGATCTTATTCTTTGTGGTCAACTCAATCGAGCAAGCTATGCAGGCCGTCGTAGTTGTGGCGAACTGGCAGCGTGGCCCTATGTGGGTTGGGCTGCATATTTCGAACACTTCAATTTTTTCCCGGACGATTTGCTAGAACTATGCCGTCCACGAGTTACAATGACGTCATTATGCCATGCGTCATTATGACGCATATTCCCGATGCGTTGCTTCGTTTTGTGTGTGACTCCTGATTGACCCTGCTGCTTCGGTTCCGCTGCCAGTAATGATGAGCCGTTTTCGATTCTAGTGCCAAGACCTTTATAAATAGAGGTATTTGGACGCGATTTTGAAGTTTAAGTTTTCTGTCGTTTCGAAATCCCATATTTTTCTTTTGCTCTCTTCTTGCTTCGACTTCTCTTCTCTATTCTATTGATTCATATTGTTCTGAGTGTTTCCTTGTTTGATACCTCTCTTTCCTATATCAAACCATGTCTAACATGCCTTTTGAGTTTGGTGAGGGGAGTCATGTGCCCCCCTTGGCAGTGATGTATCCCCCTCATGAGGAGAGTGTTCCTGCCGCCGTTGAGGATGGAACCTTCCCGATGGTGGAGGAGATAATTCCTCGCAACCCTAGATCCGATTTCACCAAATTACCTGAAGTTGACCGTTGAGGCCTCTCGGTCAGTGATGACGGTGAAGGAATTAGAAGAGCTTAAGGTTAAGTTTGGCCTTCCCAATCATATTGAATTAATACCGGCTGGGTGGGATACAATGCAGGTCCACCGTCCTGGGTAATGCACCTTCTACGCCTACCCCTTCCAAGTCGGCTACACTCTCCCTCTTCTTCTACTGGCGAAGGAATTCTGCCGTTATTATGGCATTTGCCCAGCTCAACTCTCCCCATACGTTTATAAACTTATAAGGATGCTTACCAAATTTGCCGAGCTAGCCGGGGTTGAATTGAGACTTCGGCATTTAATACATCTGTTTGCCCCTAGCTTTTATAGGGGGAGGATTTTGAATCTTCGCCATCGAGGAGGCAAGTGCTTGGTGGTGAAGATGGACAATAAAGCCAATCGCCAATTCTGGTTCAACTTCTTCTTCGTCAGAACCAAGAACGTGGTGGGCGAAGTCGACGGTTTTTCTGAAGCTTGGAATTATGCTCGTAAGTACCTAATTTCCTTGTTTGTAAGTATTTGATTTTTCTCCTATGCTTGGTCATGGGCTTTGAACTCTTGCTTTTTTCTCATGCAGCCAAGACCTCGCCTCCTCCTTTGGTCGCTCACATTTTTGACAGGGTTGGTCGGCTCCTCCCTCATCGCAGGGATTCGTGAGTGGTCGGGTTTCTTTAAGAAGTTTAGGCCTGCTCTCCCTTCGGCTGGTAAGTGATAAGTGGGGATTTTGACTACTTATTAGCGCCTTGTAGCTTTTGTTTTAGTCTAAAAGCATTAAATTGTGTTCCCGAAACTAATGAAATATGTAAAATTACAGGAATGTTGGAAGTTGGAAGTTGGACCCCTGAGATGAAATCCGACTCAAAGAGGAGTAGTCTGAGCAAAAGTCAAAAACATGGCACAGAAGCATACAAAGTGCGGTCCGCAGAAGAAATTGCGGTCCGCAAAATTCCATCTGCGGCCGCAAACAATGAAGGAAATTCCAGCAGACTTTCTAGCAAATTGCGGACTGCACAGGAATTGTGCAGCCGCAAACGAAGAGCTTGATATCAACTTCAGAGGATGTGCAAATTTTCATGTTCCAAGTCCTTCAGAATTGCGGACCGCAGAAGACTTGTGCGGCCACAAAAGAAGTGGCTTGCAGCCGCAGAAGTGAAGATGCGAACCGTAATGTTAAATCTGCGGACAGTAGGAATATTGCCTCGCGGCTGCAGTTCAGAATTGTGCGGCCGCAGAATCCTGCAAGATGAAGAATTCCGTGGACCGCACATGGAATTGTGCGGCCGCAGAACCTCCCGAAGGGTATTTTTGTACGAAATTTTTAGCCTTGTATAAGTAGACGAGTTTCACAAAATTCGATTAACTTTTGACATCAGCAAGTCCTGTAGCCGTTTTTCTTTGCCTCTTTTGGAGGTTTTCTATATTTTGGAGTATTTTATTATAGATTTTATCATTTTAACTTTACAATATGAGTTTAATTAGTATTTCTTCTTCTATTTCTTCAATTTCAAGCATGAGCAGCTGGATTTTTACTAGGGTTGTGATCCAACCCTAGTGTGTAAACCTTCTGGGTGTCTAATTTAGTGCTTGTTTATGATTGAGTGTTTATTTTAGCCTTGTTCATGCTTTAATTTTTGGAATTAATGGTTGCAAATATTAGTTCATGCCTATTTGACTTAGTCTCTACTTGAGAAAGAGAGACTTAGTCTCGGAAAAATTGGCTAACAAGAAATTGGGTCAATCAAGAGATTGATTAACCCATTTAAAGGGTTCAACCTAGAGATAGTAATAACCCGACTTGAGATTTTATCAACCGTTTTGTGTGATACCCATTTGGGCTTGAGAAAGCCTAATTGGGCAAAACCACTCATTGACCGAGAGGTACTGAATGGATAATTGAGAGTTGATAGCTATAATACACCCCGATAAACAAAACAAGCATTAAGGTTTTTATCCCATTAGGCGAACACCTAGGTGAGGGTCATAGCCCTAGGCTTTTTACAAACTTGAAAAACAATAAAAACGATTATCCTAGTCTTGTTTCTTTACTTTGCAGTCCTTAGCTTTAAAATAGAAATAGCAAAAAAATCATTTTGTGGAAGTGCAAATTAAGATAGTTCAAATTCACGCATTAGAATATGTACTCCTAACTCCCATCTAGTTCCTTGTGGATTCGATCCCGACTCTCCGTTGGGTTACTATAATTACAATCGACTGTGCCATACCTTGTTTTGACGTGTGCATTGCGTGAGAGATCAATTTTTGACTCCATTGCCGGGGAGTTAAAAACGGTGTTAGCTATATATTTGGGTTAGTTTTTGGAATATCTTCCTTTCCTTCCATGTTACTAACGTGTTGGGAAATTGTAGGTGCAATCATGGAAAAAAATGAGCTTGGAAACATTGCTTTAGGGGATGTGGACGTTGAGGATGATCAAATGGATAAGGTTCCTCTTAAACCTCAAGCCAATAGATGAGGCCAAGTGCCTCATGACAATGTACCCGCTCTACCCCCACCTCCACCACGAGCGGCTCCACACCGAGTGTTGCCGAATAAAGGATATGAAAGTGCAATAGTCCCTCCCCGTATTAGGGCGGGTAACTTTCAAATAACCAATGTGATGCTCACCTTGCTTGAGCAATGAGGGTTCTTCACCGGTCTCCGGGTCAAAATGCTTACAAACATTTGAAGGGGTTCGTGGATACGTGTTGGGGGAGTAAACAAACAAATATCTCCAAGGATGCTTTGAGGCTAAGGCTTTTTCCCTTCTCTCTACTGGGAAAGCCTTAGATTGGTTGGAACGTTTGCCAAACCATTCCATTCATACTTGGGATGAATTGGCGGAGAAATTTATTTCTAAATACTTCTCTCCCGGGCACATGGCTATACTTCGGGATGAAATTCTAGCATTCAAGAAAGAGCCTAATGAACCACTACACGAGATATGGGAACGATATAGAACAATGGTTAAAGAGTGTCCAGACAACGATATGACGGAGAACATGATTCAACAAACCTTCTATTGTGGGATCAACACAACCAACAAATGTATAGTGAATCAACTTGCCGGTGGGAACTTCATGACTACCCTTATGCGGACGCGTGTGATATTTTGGATGAAATGGCAGATATTTCACGGCGTGGCAATCCCGGGCTAATGTTCCACACGGTGATCCCAATGTGATTCACCTTCACAAAGAATTGCATGACCAAGGGCAAGCAATAGCCGAATTGACTACCACCATGAACCAATTAGCAAAGGGTCAACTTCAACAAGTGCAAAACCCGAGGCAAGTCAATGCAATGGAGGGAGTAAACATGATGGTGAACAAACGAAGAACAAAGGGTCCACAAGTGCAACAAAAAGTGGACAATTTTGAGCAAGAAGATAGTGGGTTTGATCAAGATGACTCTTATAATGACTAAGAAGAAGAGGTCCAATATGTGAACAACTTTCAAGGGCAAAGAAACAACTTCCAAGGCCCAAGCCAACAACACTGGCGACCTTAAAACAATATTGGAAATTGGAATTCTCACACCGAGGTAATTGGAGTGGTGGAAACAACCAAAGCAATTGGAATAGCAACAACAATCTAGGAAATTGTAGTGGTGGCAATAATCAAGAGAATTGGAATAACAACAATAACCAAGGCAATTGAGGAGGTAACAATCAAGGTAATCGGGGGTCGGGTTTTCAAAGGCCCCCGATGTATCAACAACCAAGCAAACCGTATCCTTATCCTTCACATGGTCCTAGTTCTTCCAATAATAAAATAAGACGTAATGAGAATATGTTCAAGCAAATGATGGAGAAGAATGCCAAATTCGATGCCTAACTTGCCTCACACAACACATCGATCCACAACTTAGAAGTGCAAATGGGGCAAATCTCTCAAGCTCTAAATTCTCGTCCTAAGGGGGCACTACTAAGTGACTCTGTGGTGAAGCCAAAGGTTGGAAACAACAAGGGGCATGCTATGGCCGTTACTACAAGAAGTGAAAAAGGTAGGAATGCACCCACCTCAAGTCAAAGGCAACTTGTGGATGATAAGCAAGTGGTACAAGAAGAAGAGACCTCGAGAAATATGATGCAATCAAATGATGAAGTTCGGATTGATATTGATGACAATGTGGAAGAGACTCAAGAGGAAGGGAACCCGTCTAGGGATCACGTTATTGACATATACCAAAATCGATAGTGCAAAAGGCTAAGGCACCATTACCTAAGCCTTATCTTCCATATCCTCAAAGGCTTGCCAAGAAAAATGGCGAGAATCAATTCAAAAAGTTTATTGAAATGATGAAGAGTCTCTCGATCAATGTGCCATTAGTTTAAGCTTTGGAACAAATGCCTGATTATCCAAAGTTTATGAAGGATTTGGTGACAAAGAAGCGGTCAATGAATTTTGAAACTATCAAAGTCACTCATCAAGTGAGTGCAATTATGCATTCAATGGCTCCTAAATTGGAAGATCCCGGTGCTTTCACAATCCCTTGTACCATTGGAAGTACCGAATTTGATAAAGTTTGTGATCTTGGGGCAAGTATCAATTTGATGCCCTATTCGGTTTTCAAGACTTTAGGAATTTGGCAACCAAGACTCACATCTATGAGATTACAAATGGCTGATCATACCATGAAAAGATCATGGGGAGTGATTGAAGATGTATTGGTTCGTGTTGATAAATTCATTCTTCCAGCGGATTTCGTCATTCTTGATTGTGAAGTGGACTATGAGATGTCGATTATTCTTGGAAGACTTTTCCTTGCTACGGGGAAGGCTCTTGTTGATGTGGAAGCCGGAGAACTCACTTTTGGGGTGGGTGATGAAAAAATGGTGTTCCACATGTGCAAATCTATGCGGCATCCAAATAGCAATGAAGTGTGTTCTTTTATGGACTTGGTGACCAATGTTTAATGTTTGATGATACAAGTGCCACGATCAATGTGGGTGATATGTTGGAGGTCGTTCTTGCTCAACTTTGATGATGACGAGATGGAATTTGTGAATTCTTTGCAAGGAATGGGGTTGTATAACCATGCACCCCAAAAAATCTCTTTGGATCTTGAAAATAGGAAAACTCCTCTTACAAAGCCTTCAATTGAAGAGCTTCCGACCTTGGAGTTGAAGCCATTGCCTCCACATCTTCGTTGTGAATTTCTTGGCCCTTACTCTACTTTACCGGTTATTCTTTCCTCTTGTTTGACTAACATGCAGGTTGACTCTACACTGCCGGTGCTACATAAGAGAAGGAAGGCTATTGGATGAACATTGACAGATATTCAGGAAATAAGCCCCGCATTTTGCATGCACAAGATCAACTTGGAGGAAGACGCCAAACCATCTATTGAACATCAAAGGAGACTCAATGAGGCTATGTAAGAAGTGGTAAAAAAGGAGATTATCAAGTGTTTGGATGCCGGGGTTATCTACCCTATTTTCGATAGTTCGTGGACTTCTTTGGTGCAATGTGTCCCAAAGAAGGGCGGCATGACGGTGGTCACCAATGATAAGAATGATTTGATTCCCACAAGAACGGTGAATGGTGGAGAGTGTGTATGGACTATCGCAAGCTCAACAAAGTCACAAGGACAGATCATTTCCCACTTCCCTTCCTTGACCAAATGCTTTGCCGGCCGTACTTTCTATTGCTTTCTAGATGGATATTCAGGCTATAACCAAATCTTTATTGCTCCGGAGGATCAAGAGAAGACAATTTTTACATGTCCCTATAGTACATTTGCTTTCAAACGAATGCCATTTGGGTTATGTAATGCACCGACGACTTTTTAAAGGTGTATGGTGGCGATCTTCACGGACATGGTAGAGGACTACCTTGAAGTTTTCATGGATGACTTCTCGGTGGTTGGGGATTCCTTTGATGATTGCTTGGAAAATTTGGATAAAGTATTGGCAAGATGTGAAGAAACGAACTTGGTGCTAAATTGGGAGAAATGCCATTTCATGGTCGAAGAAGGCATTGTCCTTGGCAACAAGATCTCAAATAACGGCATAGAAGTCGACAAGGAAAAGATTGAGGTAATTTCTAAACTTTCACCTCCGACTTCGGTGAAAGGCGTGCCGAGTTTCTTAGGCCACGCGGGGTTTTACCAGCGCTTCATTAAGGATTTCTCTAAAGTGGTGAACCCGTTGTGCAAGATCTTAGAGAAAGATGCTAAGTTTCACCTCAATGATGATTGCATGAGAGCCTTAAAATTGCTAAAGTTCAAGTTGACAACCACTCCCATTATCACCGCGCCTAATTGGAGAGTCCCTTTTGAACTCATGTGCGATGCTAGTGATGTAGCGGTTGGGGCTGTTTTGGGGCAACGCATCAACAAGATTTTTTATCCGGTCTACTATGCTAGCAAGACCATGAATAGTGCTCAAGTCAACTACACCGTTACAGAGAAAGAGCTCCTTGCCATTGTGTTTGCAATTGAGAAGTTCTGCCCGTACTTAATGGGTGCAAAAGTTATTGTTCATACGGATCATGCGGGACTTTCCTATCTTATGAGCAAGAAAGATTCAAAAGCTCGGTTTATGAGATGGGTGCTATTGTTGCAAGTGTTTGATATTGACATCCAAGATAAAAAAGGAAGTGAAAATCAAGTGGCGGATCACTTGTCTCATTTGGAGGAGGAGGGGAGGTCGCATGATGGCCTTGAAATCAATGACTCCTTCCCGGATGAGCAACTCTTGGATATCTCAATGAAAGAGGTGCCATGGTTCGCGAATCTATCAAACTTCCTTGTGTGTGGAATCATCACGGATGAGTTCTCTTCAAATCAAAGGAAGAAACTCAAACGAGATTGTCAAGATTATTATTGGGATGAGCTGTACCTTTTTCGAATTTGCACAGATGGTGTAATTAGAATATGTGTACCGGAAGAAGAGCAAAGTGATATTCTTGGGGATTTCATTCTTTGCCACATGGTGGTCACCATGGTGGGGCAAGAACGGCGGCCAAAGTGCTAAGTTGCGGTTTCTATTGGCCCACTCTTTACAAAGATGCCAGTGATGTGGTAAAAAGTTGTGATGAATGCCAACGGGCCGGTGGTATCTCGAAGAAGAATGAAATGCCTCTCACTATCATTTTGGAAATTGATATTTTTGATTTGTGGGGTATTGACTTCATAGATCCTTTCGTGAGTTCTTGTGGAAACACCTACATCTTAGTTGCGGTTTATTATGTGTCTAAATAGGTTGAGGCCTCTGCTCTACCCAACAATGAAGCGAGAAGTGTGGTGGCATTCTTGAAGAAGAATATTTTCACAAGGTTTAGTACTCTGCGGGCTATCATAAGCGATGAGGGTGCATTTTTGCAACAAGGATTTTGACACTTTACTTAGCAAGTATGGTGTTACTCATAAAGTTACGATCCACAAGCTAGCGGCCAAGTGGAAGTCCCCAACCGAGAGATAAAGAGTATCTTGTCCAAAACAGTGAATGGTAACCGGACGGATTTGTCAAAGAAGCTTGATGATGCATTATGGGTTTATCGGACTACTTTCAAAACTCTTGTTAGAATCTCTCCGTACCGGTTGGTGTTCGGCAAAGCTTGTCATCTACCGGTGGAACTTGAGCACAAGACCATGTGGACTTTAAAGAAGTTGAATCTTGATTGGGATGTAGCCGCTTACTTGAGGGTGCACATTTGAATGGATTGGATGAGTTCCGGTACCATGCGTATGCAAGTTCGTCCTTGTACAAAGAAAGGATGAAGTACCTTCATGAAAAATACATTTATAACAAAGAGTTCAAGATGGGCGATCTTTTTTTGTTGTTCAACTCACGGTTGAGGATGTTTCCCGGAAAGCTAAAGTCTAAATGGAGTGGTCCTTTTGAAATTGTGGGTGTGACACCTTTTGGTGCATTGGACTTGAAAAATAAAAGCAATGAAGTATTCTGAGTCAATGGTCACTGGGTGAAGCATTACTTGGGAAAAATTGGTGATGGCCACGTCGTGGCGGTGATTCATTTCAAATGATGGTAATCTGTATCGTGCCGCGACGTTAAATTAGGCGCTTTTGGGAGGCAACCCATGTTTTTTTTTTTTTTTTCTTTTCTTCTTTTGTAGCTAGGTGTTATTTTTGTGCTAACTGGATTTGAAGTGTGTTGCAGGGATGAGTGTAATTTATAGGAATTGTGCCCAAAAAATCCGTTAAGTGTGGAAAGAATTGCGGACCGCAATTGTATTGTGCGGACCGCACAATTATCGTTGCTATAGCAAAAGGTGCTCTGCAGTTGCACAATTGCATTGCGAATCGCACAAGTTAAAGGTGGAAAATGACAACTTTCTGAAGTTGGTCCGTCAGAAAAATGGCTGATCTGCGGCCGCAACACATATTCTGCGGTCCGCAACAAAATATGTGCCGCACACTTATTCTGCAGACCGCAAAACAACAGGGCAATTGGGCCCTCAGGTAATAGAGTGCGGAACGCAATTAGAATTTTGTGGCCGCACTCAAGTCTCTGTTCCTTGCCAGAAATCGTGCAGTATAAATAGAGGGGCTAGGGCACTGTTCCCCTTTTCCCCTCTATGAACTCATAAAGTGCACCAATTTGAAATTTCTTGTTAAATTAGCTGCTCACAAGCCTAAGAACTGTTAATCACTCATCTCTTGCACTTATTCATATCTGGTATACTTCATCATCTTGATTAATTTCTTTTAATTTTTAGATTTTTAGTGAAGTTTTGAACCTTTTGTCTATTGAATATATTTGAACAACTATGTGGGTAAATATGTAATGGGTATACTGGAAAATGCTCTAAGAGGACTATGTAAATGGATTTTCATGCTTAGATGTTGTTTCCATGTCAAAATTATGCAAAAATTGCATGCCCTAGGTGAAAACGGCCATGTGTTCGTAATTGTTGGAATCTGCGGCCGTACAAGCAATTGTGTGGTCCACAGAAGTTAAAGTCTGGGGAACTTTTTTTGTAGGCATGATTCTGCTGCCACAATAAAAATTGTGTGGACCGTGAAAATCCCATTGAAGCAGCAGAACAACTTACATCCTGTGATCAGAGAGTTGTCATTTTGGGTGACTCTCATGTGCGGCCGTAAAGCAATTTGTGCGGACCGTAGAAAATGAGTTGCGGCCGCAAAACAACAGAGAGTTGGCATATAGGTGATGTCTGAGTTGTGGCCGCAATAAGAAATGTGCAGACTGCAATCCATTTCTGCGGTCACACTGGAAAATTATGCTGTCAGCGATGCTCTTTCTGCAACCACAATGAAAATTCTGCGGACTGCAACTCCCTGCCCTGCAAGCATGTTTCTACTATGTTTTTCACTGGTGTGTCCTTACATTCATTCTGTGTCTGAACTTGGATTGCAACTAACAAACGCCTTTGCTTGGTACAGAAAATGGTTTAATCTAGAGGCCAAGGCAACTCTTCAAAAGGACGAGGTGACCCTTCTAGGAGACGAGGGAAGAGACCCTTACCTAGTGCCTAACAACTTGAAATAAGAAAAAAGACAACAGCTAGCAGAGGGAGAGTTTTAGACCTTTCCGACACCAGTTCTTATGCCCCATCTCGAGAAGCATCAAAGGCAACTCAAGCTCTGTGCATGAGCAGCCGACTGTCCAATCAAGGCCGCCATGGAGATATCAGCTCAAGGATGAGCCGTCATCATCACATAGCACCTCCGAGGGTTCGGAGAGTGCCAGTCAGGCTTCCGAGCCTTCTACTACACCTGTCCCCCAAGAACTTGAGACATCAGTCCAGGGATATCCCCGATGATGGCAGAGGGGGAGATGCTAGAGTTGCCGGCCTTGAGCGGTCAATGAAGAAAGAGGTGTGGGAGGATTGGTTTGTCAGTTCGGCTTCGTTCTCCAGCTTCCATGATTGGTGGCCAGTGAGGTCGCTCACTCTTGAGCGACAATTTCAGTTGAAAGATTTAGAAAAGTATAACCCTGCAGTTTTGAGGCAATTTTGGGAACACAAAGGGTGGATGTGGTTTATCCAGAGCTTGTTGGATGCGAAGGAGTACCTTGTCTGAGAATTCTACGCCAATGTGGCGCACATCAAGAAAGGGACAAAGGTAACTAAAGTGAGAACCTCAAGGTGCGATTTGACCAACACACATTGAACACTTACTTGGGGTTTGATGATCTCGAGCCCACAGAGTACCTTGAGAAATGTGCACTTGGGGATGTAGCTCGTCCTTGGCTGGCTAAGATTTTAGCAGCTCTTGGGCCACCACCACCATGGATCACAGCAGGGGTTTCTATTCATCGGAGTACGCTGAGCTTTGAGGCAAAGGGGTGGCAAACCTTTGTATGCAGCCGACTAGACCCGTGCCAGAATGAGACATATCTTCCTATCCCGCAAGCAATTCTAGTGGCTTCTATCATGGTCGGGTACTCCATCAATGTGGGTACCGTGATGTCGGCCAAAATCTTTGTGGTCGCTCGGCAAGCTGACAAATCCTACCAGTATCCCAACACCATTACAGAGTACCTCAAGAATGCAAGGGTAAAGCTGAGGGACTTTGACACAAAGGTGCGGCCGAAGAAGTTCTTCTCATGGTACTCACTGATGGATGCTCACAACCTTAAGAAAAAGGGTTAGCCGTCTACCATCACAGGCCAGTCTGATAGTCCACTGGTAGTAGTTGCAGAGGCAGTTGATATGCTATCCACTTTGGTCGAGCCTTCATCTAGTTCTGCAGCCATGCCTCCACCACCATCCGCAGTTCCTACAGCAGTTCCTACCACAGGTTCCACCTCAGCTTTGAAGCCAGTGCCCATGCCCACTGCTCCAACCTCTACGCTGCGAGTCTCCCAGACATTGGCGAGCCTCAACAACTAGATGCAGATAGCCACTGTAAAGCTGTCTGGCTTATCCAGCACTATTAGAGCACAGTCCTCCATGCCGGCACCTCAAATTCCTCCATCAGTGGAAAACACTCTGAAGAAGCTCCTGGACAACTAGAACATTATCATGGATACACTAGTACAACATAGATCAGTGATCGAAAAGCTGGGAAAAGAAGTTAAGAAAATGAGAAAGACCCAGGCCTCCAAGAAGTCAGTGGATAAGTTGTAAAGACAGGTTACCAAGCTTGTGGCAGCCGGAGATATTCCATTTGATATGTTGATTGACCCACACCATCCAGGCCCAGATCCTACAGCACCTACAACACCAGTTGGCCAGTCTGAGGAGCCAGACTCTACTACTGACACTGCTGAGGCAGTGCATCAGATGTTCACCAGCCCAGTCACTCCCAGAGTTGAGGAAGATGAGGTCTAGTTGGAGGAGACAGAGGGTGGTATTGCTGCTGTGGACACAGAGATGGCCAAGGAGCCATAGGGAGTTTTCTTCACTCTCACCCTTCCTTTACTCTTATTTTGTTAAGCATTGGGGACAATGCTTATGTTTATTCGGGATGGGGGAAGGGGTGGAGTTTATTTGATTTGATTCAATGATTCTGAGATAAGTGGTTTGCAATAACTTGACAGTATTTTCTCCTTTTCTCTTATTCTGTATATATTCTCTCTTTTCTGCTATCGCTATATATATCTTCTCTTATTAAGTATATATCTTCTCTCATTATGTATATTCGTTATGCTTTCAATAGATTTTGCTTTGTAGCTTCTTTACGTTTGTTTTCTTATTAGTTGGTGTTTAACTGAGTAGCTTTTTTCTATGTTTTAGTAGATAATAAGCCTTTGGCTTTCTTAATGCCACAGTTTTTTTCAAAGGTAGTTTTTGTGTGAACCGGATGACTTTTCCCAACGATGGATGGCGTGACAACCTTTTTAAGGGACTGAGTCTGTTTCTGGTGTTTAGATAATAATAGAAGTAGTAATGAATAAAAAGACCTAATTAAGTCATGCTCGAAGAGTTAAACATGCTTCACTTGGTACCAACACACTTAACTACGCACTTATGGTTGGAAACAAGATTTTTGAAAGAAATAGCTCTAGTTAGTGACTTTGTGACTCTTGTGTTAACTTAGGCAATCATCGAGTGGTTTAATCGAACCATAGTGATTTTCAATCTTGAATGTGGTTGTTGTGGGCCCTCGACTCTATCCTCTTCAACAATCCAGTTGCGTGAGGGGTGAGATGTTTTGTTGCTAGTCCAAGTACCCGTGCGAATGGTCTAGAACTTGCCCCAAATGTGTTTCAAGGCGAAATATTAAGTTTTGCTTGGCTTGAGAAGTGATTGTAGGCTTTCCTTGACCCGCTTGAATTTTCCATTGCCTGCCAATGTAGTTATCCCTAGTCAACCCATTTGAGCCTCGAGCCTTTCTCATTTCATAACCATGTTACAAGCCTTTACCCATTTTGTCGTGACCCTCTTGGCACCCGAGCTTTCCTTAACACTCTTGTGAAACAATTGGCTAAAAACATAAGTTTGGGGGAGAGACGAGGAACTTGAAAGAGGTATCAAGGCACAAAAAGAGAAAACAAATTATGAGAAGGAAAGGCAAGAAAAAGAAAGAACAAAAAGAAAAGTACAAAAAGAAAGTGAATAAGTGGAAGAGTTGAAGGGATTCAAAGAGAGGTAATGATCCAAAACATGAAGAAATCAAAAAGGGAGAAAATGAATGTCATGATCAAGAAAGAGTGATGTTAAGTCTCTCTAGTTCCCCAAGGAAAAGAAAGTGCCTTAAAGAATTGGCAAAACATGAGTTGAGAACAAAAAAATGGAGTGCTTATGGAAAGGTGAACCCACTCAACCATAGTGTATCCAAACTTAGTCCAAAAGCCTTTATTACATCCCGAAAAGCCCTACTTGATTTCAAGCCGAGTGAGCTTACATTAGTGGCAATCTACATGAAGGGAAAGCCTATGGTACTTGAAGCCGTACTTGCGACATTCTCTTGAGAGAGATGTGTGAACCTTTCACAAATCTTTTGATTGAGTGCTAAAATTCTTAAGTGAGCTAGGAAAATGGAGAGTAGAGGAGGAGGAGTTTGGGATCCATAATGACCTACATGAGAAAGCGAGCTTCCTTGATGAATAAAGTCAATTCTTGATGCTCAAGTGTCATATTAGAACTATATGTGCATAAAGGTTTAACTTGTCGGCTTGTTGATAATACATAAGTAGAGTGGGTAATTGTTGGTCCCAATTGATGTGTGAATGGCTCACCTTTGACTGGCTAAAATGACCCTTAACTTATGGAGGCAGGAACTATTTTGTTTGCTTGAGGAAAAGCAAAAACTTAAGCTTGGGGGATTTGATAAGTGGGGATTTTGACTACTTATTAGCACCTTTTAGATTTTATTTTAGTCTAAAAGCATTGAATTGTGTTTTCGAAACTAATAAAATGTGCAAAATTGCAGGAATGTTAGAAGTTGGACTCCCGAGATGAAAGTCGACTCAACGAGGAGTAGTCCGAGTACAAGGCAACAACAGGGCACAGAAGCATACAAAGTGCGGTCCGCAGAAGAAATTGTGGTCCGCAGAATTCTATCAGCGGCCGCAAACAATGAAGGAGATCCCAACAGACTTTCTAGCAAACTGCGGACCTCACAGGAATTGTGCAGCCACAAAAGAAAAGCTTGAGATCAACTTCAGAAGATGTACAAATTTTCAAATTCCGTCCTTCAAAATTACGGACCACATAAGAATTGTGCGACCGCAGAAGAAGTGGCTTGAGGCTGCAGAAGACCAGGTTGCGGCTGCAATGTTAAATATGCGGACCGTAGGAATATTGCCTCGCGGCCGTACGGTCGCAGAATCACAGCTCCTGCAAGATGAAGAATTATGTGAACCGCACACGGAATTGTGCGGCCGCAAAACCTCCCGAAGGGCATTTTTGTTCAAAATTTCCAACCTTGTATAAATAAATGAGTTTCACAAAATTAGGTTAACGTTTGACATCAGCAAGTCCTGTAGTCGTTTTGCTTTGCCTCTTTTGGAAGTTTTCTATACTTTGGAGTATTTTACTATAGATTTTATCATTTTAACTTTATAATATGAGTTTAATTAGTATTTTTTCTTCTATTTCTTCAATTTCAAGCATGAGTAGCTAGATTTTTACTAGGGTTGTGACCTAACTTATTGTGTAAACCTTATGGGTATCTAATTTAGTGCTTGTTTATGATTGAGTGTATATTATTTAGCCTTGTTCATGCTTTAATTTGTGGAATTAATGGTTGCAAACATTAGTTCATGCCTATTTGACTTAGTCTCTACTTGAGAAAGTGAGACTTAGTCTAGAAAAACTTGGCTAACAAGAAATTAGGTCAATCGAGAGATTGATTAACCCAATTAAAGGGTTTCAACCTAGAGATAGTAATAACCCGACTTTAGCTTTTATCAACCATTTTATGTGACACTAATTTGGGCTTGAGAAAGCCAAATTGGGCAAAACCACTCCTTGACCGAGATGTACTAAGTGGGTAATTGAGAGTTGATAGCTATAATACATCCCGATAAACAAAACAAGCATTAAGGTTTTTATCCCATTAGGCGAACACTTAGGTGAAGGTCATAGCCCTAAGCTTTTTACAAACTTGAAAAACAACAAAAACAATTATCCTAGTCTTTTTTCTTTACTTTGCAATCCTTAGTTTTAAAATAGAAATAGCAACAGAACCATTTTGTGGAAGTGCAAATTAAGATAGTTCAAATTCACACATTAGAATATATACTCCTAACTCCCATCTAGCTCCCTGTGGATTCAATTCTGACTCTTCGTTGGGTTACTATAATTGCAGTTGACCGTGTCATACCTTGTTTGAGGTGTGCATTGCGCGATAGTTCAGTAAGTTCCTTCTATCATCAGTTTCTTAGTTCTCTTTTTTTGTTTTTGTTTACCTTTCCTGACTCTCCCCTTTCCTTGTATTTTCGTAGTTTCGGCTAGCGGATCTTCGAGGAGGGTGAAAGCTTCCACACCCTCGTTCTAAAAGAGGAAAGCTACTACGTCCTCAGCTCCCGTCCCTTCTTCAATTGCAGTTGATTCTGCTCGTGTCTCGGTCCGTCTAGTGGCTGCATCCAAATCTGTCCCTTCTTCGGTCGTGGAGGCTTCGGCCGCGGAAACCTCGGCTTCGCCCTTATATTGTCTTATAGATGAGGAGGATGAACCTTTGCCTGGTGATAGAGATTTTATGCTTCATAAGAGAAGGGCCTTGGATATGGGGGAGAGGTCGATAGGCACCAATGTAGGAGACTGTGGTTTTGTCCTTCGGGAGACGGCCACAGTGCATATCGAGGAGAGCCCTGAGGCTAGTCATGAGGCTGTTTGTTTAGAGCAAACGGATATAAGACATGCGGGGGATGCAGTAGAAGGCGCGGTTAGCAGTGGCGGCCCTGTTCTTCCAAGACGCGAAGAGGCCTCGTCTTCCGGGGTTGCGGAGGACGTACCTCCTTCGACTGATGATAGAAGTAAGGTTGTTGTTGAGGAGGATGTTGGATCCGATTCTGACATGGATATAGATGAGCTGAGGATGATCGACGAGGGACTTATTTAGCTTGAAGTGAGGTTGGAGGGGGGTTCGAGGACTATTACGATCTCGATGAACCGTAATCTTCTCGTGGATACCGAGAAGATTATCCCCTCCCTTGTACCTCTTAGTTCTAAAGTTGAGGGTACGACCCTCAAGGGTATGAATGACAGTGACCTGTCAAATAACTTTGCCGGCCTTGCCCTTCGGGTAAGTACATTTGGTGTTAGTTGTTTTCCTTTGGTTTTGTTCTTTCACAGTTTAAAACTTCTTTTGTTCATTTTGTAGACAGTCGTCCTGCAGATTCAGAGTGCTCGTAGGGAGCAGAGGCGTAAAGATATTAACATGAAGTTGAAGGAAAAGTACTTCAGAGCCCTCGACAAGTATAGGGAGCTTCGGTGCCGATTTCACGAAAGAGGCAATGTGCGTCAATTGAGGGATGACTTGAAGGCGAGGGACGAGGAGCTAGTGCGGATGTTGGGGAAGTGTAGTGTCTTGGATGGGACGTTGAGGATCTAAGAGGAAGAGCTCGAGCTCAGCAAGGGGGTCGAAGCCCAGTGCAGTGATCTCCAAGCTCAGGTAGTTTTGTTGTGACCCCAGCTTGAGGAGTGTCAATTCAAGGCAGAAGCTCTTAGCGGCGAGGTCGCCGAGAAGACGGAGGAGCTAGAGAAGGCGGGGTCCGCTTGGTGGGGGGCTTTGAGGAAAGCAGAGTCTCTTGAAGTGATTATTCAGACTCTCCGCTCCGAGCGAGAAAATGACTTAACAACAGCAAGGCTCAAAGAAGAGCGACTTGATGATAAGATCAGAGAGTTGGAGAAAGAGACTTCTGGCCTCTACGACCGAGTTGCTGTTCTAGAGGTCGAGAAGGCCTATTTACTGGCACAACCATCATCTTCCCGCACTTCAGATTTTTCTAATGTTCCTTGGGAGTTGTATGAGGAGTGGATCCATGCCGACACCCAGCTAGATGTCTTTCGAGATTTGCATGCAGCACGATCTGTTTCTGAAGCTGCCCACGAATATGTTCGTGTTAAGGCTCGTGAAGCTCGAGTTGCTTGTGGGTATGATCCCGCTACGCACGAGGCCGGTGATGATGAGGGGGACGAGGGCGTAGACTGGATCAACGAGAATGCCTAGTATGATGCCGCATATCCTTAAGGCAAAGGTGGAGATGGCGAGGGTGTTGATGGTCCGGGTGATGATGCTGTTGAGGGCCAAGTTGGCGAGGATGTTGAAGGCCCTAATGGTGGTGATCAGTAGTTTTCCTTTTTGATTTTTTGTGTATATTTTGTCGGCGTCTCCTTGAGCCTATTGTAAGCAGTTTTAAGTATGTGAAATATCAAAGTTGTTCCTTGCATCTTCTTCTCTTCTTGTGGTTTATTTTCTGTAATTGTGAGTATTTTTTGTTTCTTTGTTTGGGATGTGGTCGAGGGCTGATAGGTGTTTGTTCGAGTGAGGTTGAATATAACCTTTCACTAAATCGCGACCGAGGGCCGGTAGGTGTTTGTTTGAGTGGGGTCAAATATAACCTTTTATTAAATCGCGACCGAGGGCTAGTAGGTATTTGTTCGAGCTGGGTCGAGCATAACCTTTCATTAAATCGCGGCCGAGGGTCGATAAGTGTTTGTTCTAGCGGGGTCGAACGTAACCTTTCATTAAATCGCGATCGAGAGCTGGTAGGTATTTATTCGAGCGGGGTCAAACATAACCTTTCATTAAATCGTGGCGGAGGGGCCGTTAGGTGTTTGTTCGAGCGGGTCGAACATAACCTTTCATTAAATCGCGACCGAGGGGCGGTAGGTGTTTCTTCGAGCGGGGTCGAGCATAACCTTTCATTAAGTCGCGGTGGAGGGCCGGTAGGTGTTTGTTCAAGTGGGGTCGAACATAACCTTTCATTAAATCGCGGTCGAGGGGCGGCTGCTGTTTGTTCGAGCGGGGTCAAACATAACCTTAACGAGAAAAAGGTGTTTTGATAAGTATAAGTGTCTTATTGCTTTGACATTGTTGCTTTCGTTACATACTTGGAGAAATTTACAGATTTTTGGGTGTTGGCTGGCGTTCCAGTCCCAGTCCCAGTCCATCTACTCCCTTCACTGGTTGACTTGGAGAGTATTGAGAGGTCGAGCAATGAAATAGTAGCCACGACCCTATCTTTGCGTACTTTGACTCAAAGCGTTCCCTTCGCCGCCTCGTTAAAAGCCTCCTTGAGAAAACCCAAATGGGAAAAAACTCAAGTGAGGGAAAAAGAGTACGGTTTAGGGGATGCTTTTTCTCTCAGAAGTTGAAGCATTTGAGGTGACTGATATTCCAATTGTTTGGTAGTAACTTCCCTTCCATTGTCTCTAATTGAAATGAACCCTTGTTTGCTTTGGCTGTGATTTTATACGGACCACCCAAATTTGTTCCCAGCTTGCCTTCCCTGGGATCTTTGCTCGCTTGAGTTTTCACTTTTAGTATGTAGTTCCCGACTATGAGCGGCCTGACCTTTGCTTTCTTGTTGTAATAGCATTTTGCTTGTCGTTTTTGGGCGGCCATTCTTATGTAGGCCATATTTCTTCATTCTCGACTTCGTCAAGTTCATGCCTTCTACTCGTTACTCATGCCGCTTTCATGGGAGTACCTTAGGCTAGGTTTTCTGGCTTAGACTGGTATTACTGCCTCGGTCTTGTAGACCAGAGAGTAGGGCGTCTCTCATGTGCTCGTTTTCAGAGTTGTTCGGTAGGACCATAATACTTCTGGTAGTATTTTTGGCCACAATCCTTTAGCGTCTTCTAGCTTCTTTTTCATGATGTTTAGTATTGACTTATTAGAGGACTTTGATTGCCCATTACCTGCTGGGTGGTATGGGGTTGAGAGTATTCTCTTGATGTGCCATTTCTCGAAGAATTCGGCAGTTTTCTTCCCTGTGAATTATGGTTCGTTGTCACAGCTGATTTCCTTGGGTGGGCTGAATCGGCATATGATTTTTCTCCATGTAAAGGCGATTACCTCATGTTCCCATATTTGGGCGAATGCATGCTCCTGCTTCTACCTGTTTAGAGAAATAGTCAGTTAAAACCAAAAGGAATCTTACATTACCTCGCCCCTGTCGGGAGGGGGCCTATGATGTCCATTCCCCATTTGATGAATGACCAATGGGAGGAGATCGAGTGGAGGTGTTTGCCTACTTGGTGAATCATTGGGGCGTACTTTTGGCATTGTTCGCATTTGATGAACGGCCAATGGGGGGACGGATCACCGTGATACTTTCGGAGCATGGACACATGGAATACTGGATGGACTGCTGATAAACTAGGTGGCAATGCTAGTCTATAGGCCACCTCACCCACTCTCTAAAGAATCTCAAAGGGTCCGATATACCTAGGGCTCAACGTGCCCTTCTTTACGAACCTCATCACACCCTTCATGGGTTAGACCCGGAGCAATACCCTCTCTCCAATCATGAATGCAATATCACGAACTCTACCGTCGGCATAAATCTTCTACCTAGATTGAGCGGTACGAAGTTGATCCTGAATAATCTTGACCTTATCCAAGGCATCCTATACCAAATCGGTACCCAACAACCGAGCCTCTCCGGGCTGGAACTATCCAACTGGCAAATGACACCGCCTCTCGTATAATGCCTCATAGGGAGCCATCCGAATGCTCAACTGGTAGCTGTTCTAGGCAAACTCCGCAAGTGGCAAGAACTAATCCCAAGAACCTTGAAATCTATACCACAAGCGCGAAGCATATTCTCCAATATCTGAATAATGCGCTCGGACTGTCTGTCTGTCTAGGGGTGAAATGTTGTACTTAACCCAACCTGTGTGCCCAACTTACACTATACGGCCCTTCAAAAGTGTGAGGTGAACTGCGTACCTCGATCAGAAATGCTAGACACGGGCACACCGTAAAGGACGATCTCGCAGATGTAGATCCTAACTAACCGCTCTGAAGATAGGTAACTACCACTAGAATAAAATGTGCCGACTTGGTCAACCTGTTCATAATGACCCATATTGCGTCGAACTTCTTCTAAGTCCGTGGGTGTCCAACAACAAAATCTATAGTATTACACTCCAATTTCCACTCAGGAATCTCTAGCATCTGAAGCAAACCACCAGGCCTCTGACTCTCGTACTTTACTTGTTGATAATTTAGACACCGAGATACATATGCAACTATATCCCTCTTCATCCTCCTCCACCAATAATGCTACCGCAAGTCCTGATACATCTTGGCGGCACCCGGATAAATAGAATACCGGGAACTATGGGCCTCTTCAAGAATTAACTCACGAAGCCCATCCACATTGGGCACACAAATATGGCCCTGTATCCGTTAAACCCTATCATCTCTCACAATAACATACTTGGCACCACCATGCAGCACCATGTCCTTAAGGACAAACAAATGGGGGTCATCATACTGACGCTCTCTGATGCGCTCATACAAGGAAGACAGAGAGGCTGTGCAATCTAGAACACGACTGGGCTCCAAAACATCTAACCTCATGAACAGATTGGCCAAAGCCTGAACATCTTCTACAAGCGGCCTCTCACCAATTGGAATGTACGTATGGCTACCCATACTCACAACCTTTCTACTCAAAACATCAACCACCACATTTGCACTTCGCTCGGTAGTTTGAGGGCATGAGTAGCTTCGTATGATATATTATGACTTGTGTGAATCGTCGGTTTTGATTTCAGGTTATTCAGAATTGATTTGGAAGGATGAATTTCATGATTGAAGTTTTAAGTTGGAAGAGTTGACCAAGTTTGACTTTTTAGTATTCAACCTCGGATTGGAGTTTTCATGGTTCTGTTAGGATCGGATGGTGATTTTGGAATCGGGCGTATGCCCGGATTTGCATTTGAATATTTCTAGAAGGTTTTGACGCTAATTGGCAAAAGTTGAAAATTTGAAGATTTCGAAAGTTCATAAGTTTGATCGAGAGTTGACTTTGATGGCATCGGATTCGGATTATAATTCCGTGAATTGGAATAGTACTTGTGTGCAAAATTTGAGTTCATTCCGGGTTGATTTGATATGTTTCGGTGCAAGTTCTGGAAGTTAAAGATTTCAAAGTTTATTAAATTTGATTTGAGGTGTGATTCATCGTTTCGATGTTGTTATGTGTGATTTGAGACTTCGAGTAAGTTCGTATTATATTTTAGAACTGGTTGGTATATTTGGATGGGGTCCCCGTGACCCCAAGTGTGTTTCGGGTGAGTTTTGAATAAGTTTGGGTATTTCGGCACTTTAATGATGTTTTAGAGAGAGTGAAGTGCGGAGGTCACATTTTGGAGTGCTGAGGACAAGCCTCATGTGCGGCCGCAAACTCCCAGAGTGCGGGGGCAGAGGAAAATGTGCGGACCGCAGAAGGGGAAAATCTACAGGTTGATGGTCTGACTTTAGAAGCTTATACCTTTTAATGTATAAGGAATTTGGAGCTGATCCAAAAATGACAGTTGTATCCCTTTGAGTCTAGTTTCAGACAGCTAAAACATTAATCGTTTGGACATTTATATCGAATGTTATGACCAATTTACTGAAGCCTGGTAGTGCAGTCACTGCTGAAGTGCGATTGCACAATTTGGATCGCGGTCGTGAAACTTGGAATGTGCGGACCACACAAAAAATATGCGGTCAAAACTTTGGGAAATCAGATGTGGTACTATATAAATGAGGTTTTCATCTCATTTTTCATTGGTGGACTTAGAGAGCTCAGTTTGTGGCGATTTTCCATGGGTTTTTCAAGGAATTTATTGGGGTAGGTGATGCTAACTCGGATTCGGTTAAATTAAATGAATATATCCTTGATTTCATCATTTAATTAGTGATTTTGGTTGAAAATTTTGAAAAATAGAGAAAACTTCTTTGGCCAAGTTTTGGGGATTTGAGCGAGATTTTGGCATCGGATTTGGGTAATTTTGGTATGGTTGGACTCGTGGTTGAGTGGGTGTTCGAATTTTGTAACTTTCAACGGATTTCGAGACGTGGATCCGGGGGTTGACTTTTGAGTCGACTTTTTGACTTTGATCAAGAACTTAACATTTTCATATGGAATTGATTCCTATAGCTTGAGTTGATCGTATCAAATTGTTTGTGGCTAGATTCGAGGCATTTAGAGGTCGTTTAACGAGGCAAGGGCTTGTTGGAGTAGAGTTTGGCACGGTTTGAGGTAAGTAACACTTCTAAACTTGGTGCCGAGGGTATGAAACCCCAAATTACGTGTTATATGATTGATGTTGAGGTGACACGCATGCTAGCTGACGGGCGTGTGGGCGTGCACTATGTGAATTGTGATTTAGTCGATATCCATGGAACTGTGTAGCTATCTTATCTGAACATTTTTATTGTACTCTGTGTTAGAGCACTTGAGTTGTAATATATGCTAGAGAACATGTTTAGGCTATATGCTGGTACTATTGGGACCCACAACGATCGTTCTTTGCTGTTGAGTTATTTGCTTAATTGCAGTTATGTGCTCAGTCGTATTCCTAATTACATATCATATTTTAGTCTCTGTTATCGTATATTGTCACATCTCGTATCATTGATTAGGGCCCCTTAGCATAAGTGTTGTGAGCTTGAGAGACTGAGAGATTGATGGTTGAGTGGGGCCGAGGGCTTGTTGTGAGTGATATTTATGGGATCGGGTTGCACGCCGCAACTGGCTTTATTGATTCATGCCAGGATTTGGCTTATTATAATGCTTGGGCTGGATCGGCCCCTCCGGAGTCTGCACATCCACAGTGGGCGCAGTTTCTATGGATTTTTAGGCTGGATCTGCCTGGATTCATTTGCATTGGGTTGGATCTATCCTAGATTTATTTATGATTGGGCTGAGATTTGCCCTGGGCTGCATCTGCCCTTTACAGTACTGAGTGACCGAGTGTGGTGAGTATTGAGCATGGTGAGTGAGAATATGAGACACTGAGATTGAGTACTCCATATTGTGAGTACCTGAGTTCATCACTAAGATGCATTGCGTTTGTCATACGTACTTGAGATTCATGCATAGAGATGCATTTCCTCACGCTACCTGGTTTTGGTGACATTCATGATTTTACCTACATATTTACATGTATGCATAGAGATGTACTTTATTATGCTATCTGAAAATGAAACATCTTATTTATTGTTGAAAGGTTATTGGGAAAAATCACAGTTTTCAAACTCACTCATATATTCTTAGTGTTTTTGATGAAAGATTTGGGATTTACTATTATACTTGAAAAGCATGCCCATTTTCCGTAACTGTGAACAAGTTGAGCATCTTATTTATGAGTTATTTCTTGTACCATTTTTATTATGTTATTATGAACAAATTGTACCTTGTTCCAGCTCGTCATTACTTTCAACCTAAGGTTAGGTTTGTTACCTATTGAGTACATGTGGTCGGTTGTACTCCTACTACACTTCTGCACCTTGCGTGCAGATGTTGGATGTTGATGTTGTTGTGTACGCGAGGAGCTGGATTTGACGATATACCTGCATTCCAGTTATGGCTATCACTTGTCCTTGGTAGCGTTAGATTTAAATTTTGTTCATTGACATATCAAACAGATGTTGCAATTATTTCAATTCAGTTTTGTAAAAATCTAAATATTAGAAGCTCATAATTTGTACTATTAGTCCTTCGGAAATTCTTGTATAAAAGCGGTTGTATTATCATTTTTTCTCTTAATCAACCTCATTAGATTGGATAACTGTTAATTGGCTTACCTATCGGGTTGGGTTAGGTGTCATCATGACTAGTTAGATTTTGAGTCGTGACTAGTTGGTATCAGTGTTCTAGGTTCAAGGTTCCACAAGTCATGAGCAAGTGTCCAGTAGAGTCTTGCGGATCGGTGTGATGACGTCCATACCTATCTTCGAGAGGCTACAAGGCATTTAGATATACTTCTCATCTTTCGTTTCTTATCATGTGACATTGATTCAGCTTGAAGCGTAACTCTTTGAATTCCTTCCACGCATTCCCACTCGGTATTAGCTGTGCATCACGGCTTGTGATTCCATGGATTCTGTGCAAGATGTGATTTCTGTGTGCTGATGATGGGCCAGTTTGGAGGACTTGAGGCCAAGTTCTGGTTGTAGCATGAGCACGGGGATTTTGGTTGTGTGAATACGTGCTTTTGGACTTATAAGTCCGGTGTTGTCCCTATTAGAGGAATTTATGGCTCGATGAGTGGTTGGATGGCTATATGATGAGTAAGATGTGGCTGCAGGATGTGTTCAGATGGTTTGAGTGTGACAAGAAGGATTTTCTTGAGATGTAAAAAGGACTATTGGGTGCTTGAATTCTGTCTTGATATGATGTATATTCTCGAGTTATGAGTGTACCGAAGGATCTTTTCATGTTGTTTAATTGTGCGACAAATTATATTCTTAGGAAGATTAGGTGATCACATAGTAGCTGTGGCTATGAAAGGGTATATAGAGATGATAGTTTGAGGCTAAGTAGGTGGATTATGACCTGCGGGGTAATCTACGGATGTGTGATCCTTATGATATTTTGTGGAGGCTTTCTTTTCTACCAGTGGTTATGGGTGTTGCGATTTGAGTTTGGATCGGTTCTAATAGTTGACCTGGCCATCATAGTTGAGGCATACTTATGAATCAGTTATGACTTGCAGAGGTTGAGATCGAGGATGACTTGAGTAAGGGAATTTCTGGATATGGGGTATATTACACTTTATAGGTATACGGAAATCGTGGAATGATTTGAGTTTTTTATTCGTGATGGATGTAGTGTGTATGAAGTAGGGGTCCACTCGGTTATTTAGAGGAGTAAGTTACTTCTTTGGGTGTTGTCGTGCTAATGGGGCACGAGTCGCTTGGCTCGTTTGGGCTGTGCAATTGAGATTTGAGCAGAGGGAATGACTCTCGAAAAGGTGTCAATGGATTCAAGATTTATATGTAGCAATTGAGAATTTTTGAATTTGTATATGGCTAGAAAACGAGATTTACATTGGATGGTATTGAAACTCGCGATATATTCTATATCACTATGAATTCTCCGTTTTAGTATCAAGAAGGTGAAGTTAACGATTTTAGATTCACAGAAGGTCTCTTCAAAGTAGGTGTCTCGGTTGTGGTACTTTTGAGATGCTTCATATGGAATACGGCGACTTACGGACTCAGGGTGATGTGGTTTTATGCTAAGATCTCTCGTGGTGAGCTTTGGGTAGGGTCGTAATCTACCGGCAGGGAGAGGTGTCAACTTGAGGGTAATTCGGAAGGAACTCAGAGAAATGAGACACCTTGGTAGTAGGTTGGATCAGCACGACAATTGATACGATCGGTCCTTTGGGTACTTATGATGTGATGAATTTCTACAGGTGTTTTATGGCAATACTCTTAGGTTTGGCGACCTGCGTGGCTTGGTTGAGTTAGAGAGATTCAGTTCTGATGGTTTGGTTATGCGCAAATAGGTTTCGGAGAGTTCTCGATAGTTTCTACCACAGTTTGAGATGGATATTTCCTACTTGCTAGAGGAGCATGTTTGTTTTATAATTTTCTCCTGGGTGAGATCAAATGGAAGGTTTCTGACTGATTGAGTATGCATTCTTCTTGTGACTCAGAGTTGATTATGATATTCTCGTACTTTTCATATGATGGCATGATAGATGTGATGTGTTGTGTGGGATTGAGATTGGCATGTGCAATGTCATGATTCCGTTTTGAAGGGAAGGTCATGAATTCTTAGACAACATGGACGGTTTCAGACGTCTATATGAATGCTATTACTACTTGGTATTTCCTGAGAAGGGTGCGCATTTTAGAAGACGCACTATGTTTTGACTTACGGATGCTTCATTAGTATTGCAGTACTCGCCTGGTTGATCGGCTGCTGATATTCAATTTTGCTATGTGGCATGGAAGAATTATAGAAATATTTCTTG
The DNA here is from genome assembly GCA_002018475.1 of Nicotiana obtusifolia. NCBI lineage: Eukaryota > Viridiplantae > Streptophyta > Magnoliopsida > Solanales > Solanaceae > Nicotiana > Nicotiana obtusifolia. The sequence goes on along the minus strand of MCJB01030145.1, from coordinate 45,449 downwards.
TGGGGATGATCATGTATGAGAGATGTGTTAGACATTCGGGAAGTAGAGTTGGTATCAGATATGGTGATTCGTGTGTTCTATGGATTTGGTGACTGAGAGTTCTCACAAGCAGATTGTTTCGTGGTTGTGGACTGTGAAGATGTGGTCAAAATTAGCTGGATGGTACTACGTGCTATGATTAGGTCATTGTGGACTTTTGGAGGGCCATTTATCCATTTTGGGATGACCGGAGTTGGTTTAGGGGCCCATTAGTAGGCCTAATGAGGATTGTATTCTACACCTTGTTGGATTTGTTGGCTCAGAACTGTTAGTGTT
>MCJB01030145.1:30906-45114 GCA_002018475.1 Nicotiana obtusifolia | reverse complement strand
GGGGGGGGAGGGGGGGGGTCATTCGGTTAGAGTTGAGCTTATTCGTGTTTTGATATGATCTATGTGTTACTCTTCCATGCTACGAGGGGTTGTGATTTGTTGGCTATATGCACACATGGTTGCTCTGTTTCGGCCTTAGCGAACTTCGTGTGAGTGGTGATTGGGGTGTGGAATGGTTGATTGCTCCTAGGTTATGGTCCTTTCGGTTTTGTGGTATTGTGTTATTTGCTTCTCTGTGGTTATGGTCATGCACCTTGTGTACTTGACGTCAAATTCCGTGTGGTTATGGATTTGAAATTGTGGCTTGAGGTATTTCATATGAACCAGTGTTTGGATGGGGTCACGCATTGCAACTAAGTTATGTCGGGATATGATCCTTTGTGTTAGATTCGTGTGTCTTGGTTCCACTAGGTATGATGGGTTCGTAGCATTGCGATTGTGGTGGTGCTTGTTGAGCTTGCATGATGGTTCTCTTATTCGAGTCATGTTCCATTTTGGGTAAATTTGAATTGTTGCTTATTGGTGCACAGATTGCACAATTTTTGATTCTAGGTAGTATTGGGTGGACTGAGAGTTGACTTTGATGATATTGGATTTGGATAGTGGTTCCAGGAATCGAAATAGCTTTGTTATGTCATTTGGGACCTGTGCGCAAAATTTGAGTCCATTCCAGGTTGATTTGATGTGTTTCGACGCGAGTTTTGGAAGTTGAAGATTTCAAAGTTCATTAAATTCGATTTGAGGTGTGATTCATTGTTTTGATGTTGTTATGTGATTTGAGGCTTTGAGTAAGTTCGTATTGTGTTTTAGGACTTGTTGGTATGTTTGGATGGGGTCTCGGTGACCCTGGGTGTATTTCGGGTGAGTTTTGGACAAGTTTGAGCATTTCGGCACTTTAATGATGTTCTAGAGTGAGTGAAATGCGGAGGGCACATTTTGGAGTGCTGAGGAAAAGCCTCATGTGCGGCCGCAAACTCCCAGAGTGCGGGGGCAGAGGAAAATGTGCGGATCGTAGAAGGGGGAAATCTGCAGGTTGATGGTCTGACTTCGGATGCTTATATTTTTTAATCTATAAGAAATTTGGAGATGATCCAAAAATGAAAGTTGTAGCCCTTTGAGTCTAGTTTCGAGAAAGCTAAACCATTTATCATTTGGACATTTTTATAGAAAGTTATGGCAAAATTTACTGAAGCCTGGTAGTGAAGTCACTGCTGAAGTGCGACCATACGATTTGGATCGCGGCCGTGGAACTTGGAAAGTGCGGACCACACAAAAAATGTGCGATCAGAACTTTGGGAAATCAAATGTGGTACTATATAAATGAGGGTTTCATCTCATTTTTCATTGGTGGACCTAGAGAGCTCGGTTTGTGGCGATTTTTCGTGGGTTTTTCAAAGAATTGATTGGGGTAAGTAATTCTAACTCGAATTTGGTTAAATGACATGAATATATCCTTGATTTAATAATTTAATTAGTGATTTGGGTCGAAATTTTGGGGAAAATAGAGAAAACTTCTTAGGCCGAATTTTAGGGATTTGAGCGAGATTTTGGCATCAGATTAGGGTAATATTGGTATGGTTGTACTCGTGGTTGAGTGGGTGTTCGGAGTTTGTAACTTTTATCGAATTCTGTGAAGTGGGCCCGGGGATTTACTTTTGAGTTGACTTTTTAACTTTGATTAAGAACTTAGCATTTTTCATACGGAATTGATTCCTATTGCTTGAGTTGATCGTATCGAATTGTTTGTGGCTAGATTCGAGGTATTCGGAGGCCGTTTTGTGAGGCAAGGGCTTGTTGGAGTAGAGTTTGGCACGGTTTGAGGTAAATAACACTTCTAAACTTGGTGCTAAGGGTATGAAACCCCGAATTACGTGTTATGTGATTGATTTTGCGGTGACGCGCATGCTAGGTGACGGACGTATGGGTGTGCACCGTGTGAGTTGTTATTTAGTAGATTCCATGGAACTGTGTATCTATCTTATCTAAACATTTTTACTGTACTCTATCTTGGAGCATTTGAGCTGTAATTTATGCTAGACAACATGTTTAGGCTATATGTTGGTACTATGGGGACCCACAATAATCGTTCTTTGTTGAGTTATTTGCTTAATTGCAATTATGGGCTCAGTCACATTCATCATTACATATCATATCTCAGTCTCAGTTATTGTATATTATCACATCTTGTATCATTGATTAGGGCTGCTTAGCATGGGTGTTGTGAGCCCGATAGACTAGAGAGATTGATGACTGAGTGAGGGGGAGGGTCTATTATGAGTGATATTTATGGGATCGGGCTGCACGCTGTAGCAGGCTTTATTGATTCATGCCAGAATTTGGCTTATTATAGCGCTTGAGCTAGATCGGCCCTTCCGGAGTCTGCATATCCACAATGGGCGCAGTTGCTATATATTTTTGGGTTGGACCTGTCCTAGATTAATTTGCATTGGGTTGGATAATACTTTGGGTCGGTTGTACTCATTCTACACTTCTGCACCTTACGTGCTGATGTTGCTATGTACGGCAGGAGCTCGATTTGAAGATGTACTTCTGCACCTTACGTGCTGGTAATTCTTCTCATAAACCTACAACTGCCGCGACGCGTATGCAATCACCCAGCTATCCTGCATCAATACTGCACCGAGCTTAATACAAGATGCATCACAATACACCATGTAGGATCCTGAACCTGTGGGCAACACCAACCTTGGCGCCATAGTCAAAGTAATCTTGAGCTTCTGAAAGCTCTACTCACACTCATCTGACCATCTGAATGAGGCACCCTTCTGTGTCAATCTAGTCAATGAGGCTGCTATGGATGAAAACTCCTCCACGAACCGGTGATAATAACTTGCCAAACCAAGGAAATTCCGGATCTCTGTAGCTGAAGTTGGACTAGGCCAGTTCTGGACTGCCTCAATCTTCTTAGGATCCACTTTTATGCCGTCTGCCGATACAACATGCCCCAAAAAGGCGATTGAGTCTAACCAACACTCATACTTTGAAAACTTGGCATATAACTGGCTATCTCTTAAAGTCTGGAGTATAATCTGAAGATGCTGCTCATGCTCCTCTCGACTACGGGAGTAGATCAAGATATCATCAATGAATACAATAACAAAAGAATCCAAATAGGGCTTGAACACCCGGTTCATCAAATCCATAAATGTTGTTGGGGCATTTGTCAACCCAAATGACATCACTAGGAACTCATAATGCCCATACCGAGTCCTAAAAGTCATCTTAGGGACATTGGATGCCCTAATCTTCAACTGATGGTAGCCAGACCTCAAATCAATCTTCGAAAACACCTTGGCACCCTGAAGCTGATCAAATAAATCATCAATCCTCAGCAACATATACTTGTTCTTGATAGTGACTTTGTTCAACTGTCGATAATCTATACACATCATCATCGATCCATCTTTCTTCCTTAAGAATAACACGGGCGCAACCCAGGGCGAGACACTAGGTCTAATGAAGCTGTCATGCCCCGACCTCGGGGAGCGCGACCGGCGCTCAACTGAGATATCCCTGCCAAGCAAGACTTTACAATACCTTCTACCCAACTCACCCATGAATAAAGAGAAGAATACATTTTATTAATTTGACAGTAAGAGGTCATGTGAATAACACCAGTTCATTTCAATTAGTTACGTCATTAACAAGTCTCCAAAATAGTACATTGTACAATCATAGTTAAAGTGGAACAGATGATACGATTACAACATTTTTGGTTTAGCCTTCCCAAAAACAGATACAGCCCATACTATGTCTACGGAGCCTCTAACAGGAACAAAAGAGTATTATGACAGTGCTGGCAACAAGGCCCCGGCTATACCTCAAAGCGCTATGTACAAAGGACAAGAGATACATGACCCCGAAATAAAGTGGGGCTCACCAAGTCAGCTGAGGAGAGGGTGTGCTGCTATCACTGATCAACACCACCAGCATCCATTTAAAGATGCAGCGCCCCCGACAAAAGAGACGTTAGTACATATGGAATAGTACCAGTATGTAAAGCTAAAGACCCTCTCAGTAGAATGAGTAACAATAAACGGAGAATAAAACATGAAATCAATAAGAGACTCAAATAATACCAAGGTGTCAAGTTAGGGGAAAGGTCAATTTCAAGTAAGTTTCAGCAATTTAAGTTGGGAGATCTTTAGCACCGATACGCCACCGTGCTTTAGCATGGCATCCGATCTTAGCCCAACCGACTAAGCCATCTCACCCCAAGACATACACTCACAATACTACCATGTGCGCGGAATGGCGTCCGATCTTAGCCCGATCGGCTAAGCCGTCTCACCACAATGTCGTGTGGGTCGACATCACATCACATTCCGCTAGCAATAATCTCATCCCATTTAAGGGGAAACATATCAATACACCAATCTAATCCTATATAAGTGGAAACAGTTTCCTCACATTAATACGGGGATTTACCCCTCAATCACTCTTACACCGGCACGTGTAGCTTCGGGGTTAGGTTGTTCCGACCTACCCTTCCTCTTGTGGAAAAATTATACTCCCAAGGCATTTACTATTAAAAGGATTTACCACTTATTTCGTAATCTTTATAATATCATTCATTTCATTGGCACCAATGGCCATGATGCAATATCATTCTTGGCACGATGGCCACACATCATATTCTGCGGTCGCATAATGCGTCACAGAACGTTCCTTCGGAATTTTTTTATGCTGGATCTTCAAGGGGTTATGCGGCCTGTAATGTGATTATGCGCTGTATAATGGACCACATTATGTTCCAATTGTCAAGATTTCTGCCTCGGTCTGCGACAGATATGCGGGCCGCAGATCAGTTTTGTCACCGCAGAAATTGCCCTGTATTTCCAAATTTTTTCTTCAACTCCCCAACGCACTGTTCAATCACCAACACATAAGCCTACTTCGGCACCACGAAACACTGAGTTTTAGGTAAAATTTTCTGGGGCCTTACAGAAGCCTTTATCAAGCAAATCTTGCAACTGCTTCTTCAATTCCTTCAACTTCGGCGGGGCCATACGGTATGGTGGAATAGAAATGGGCTGAGTACCCGGAGCTAAATCAATACAGAAGTCAATATCTCTGTCGGGCGGCATCCCCGGCAGATCTACAAGAAACACCTCTAGAAACTCACGCACAATTGGTACTGAATCCTTGAAAGGAACCTCCACACTAGAATCACGGACGTAGGCCAAATAAGCTAGACATTCCTTCTTGACCATTCGTCAAGCCTTCACATAAGAATTAACTCTGCTGGTAGAATGGAAAGGAGTCCCTCTCCACCCTAGTCGAGGCAACCCCAGCATGGCTAAGGTCATCGTCTTGGCGTGACAGTCCAATATAGCATGATAAGATGACATTCAATCCATACCCAAGATAACATCAACGTCTACCCTATCAAGAGTAGGAGATCTACTCTAGTCTCAAGGTTCCTAATAATAATCACACACGAGTGACAGACATGATCTACAATAATAGAATCTCCCACATGCGTGGACACATACACAGGAGCACTCAAAGAATCACGAGGCACAACTAGATATGAAGAAAAATAGGATGACACGTAGGAATAAGTAGAGCCCGGATCAAATAGAACTGAAGCATCTCTATGGAAAACTGCAACAATACGTGTGATAATGACATCAGATGACTCGGCCTCAGGCCTAGCTGGGAAAGCATAACATCGGGTCTGGGCCTCACCACTCTAAACTACGTCTCTAGGACAGCCTCTAGCTGGCTGGCCTCCACCTCTGATGGCTTGACCTCCACCTCTAACGGCCTAAACTCTACCTCTAACGGCCTAACCTCCACCTCTGGCTGGCATGAGAACTCTATTGTGGCATGCCGCTCAACTATCTTGGACATAACCTCCTAATGTGACCAGTACCTCCACACTCAAAATACCCATCCTGCTATTGTGGCTGCTGAAGCTGAAGTTGACCCGAACGGGCTGAATAACCACGGTGATAGCTCTGAAGGCGCACTGATAGGAGCCTATGGTGCATTATAGGTTGCTGCCCAGAATGAGACACATAGGGACCATGACTCCCTAAAGCACTGAGAGATGCCTGAAGCGCTGACTGAAATGGCCTGGGAGGATGGCCTCAACCAAAACTATCCCTGCCTCCAGATGAGGCACCACTGAAACTACCGGAATGACGAGGCCTTTATCAGACACCGGCTCCCTGTTCTGAGCACGAACCATCTCGATCCATCTGGCAATATCTACGGCCTTCTGAAAAGTAATATCATCTCTGGTCTCTTTGGCCATCTGAAGCCTGATAGTGAAAGTGATCCCATTAATGAATCTCCTCACTCTCTCCCTCTCAGTAGGAAGTAAGATAGTGGCATAGCGAGCTAGGTCCACAAATCGAGTCTTGTACAAGGTAACAGTTATACTACCCTGCTGAAGACGCTCAAACTGCTTGTGGTAATCCTCTCTCAGAGTGACAGGGATGAACTTCTCTAGAAATAGCTGCGAAAACTTCTCCCAGATAATTGCAGGCGAACCAGCTGGTCTAGTACATATAATCTCTCTACCATATTTTGGCGGAACCAGTCATCTGAAACACTGCAAATCGACCCTATTGGTCTCAACTATGCCTATGTTCTGTAGCAACTCGTGGTAACGGTCTAGATAATCCTGTGGGTCCTTAAAAGGTACACCACTAAAATGAATAGGAAAGAGCTTTGTAAACTTGTCCAACTTCAACAAAGCCTCAGAATACATAGCGGGCCTATCACCAGCCTGTGCCGTAACAACCAGCTGAACCACCCCAACTGGCGGCGCTGCTGGAGTATGATACTGTGGAGCCACCTGCTCCGAAGTGTGAGTGGTAGGAGTCTGTGCTCCTCCCCTAGCCCGAGAGATGGTTGGTGCCACTGGGAATGTACTAGTTTGGGCCACTTCTCCATAAGGCCCACCAAACGGACTAGAGTGTCCTGAAGCACTAGAATGGCTATGAATCCCTCCAAGACTTGAGCTGGTCCAATGGGTACAGTCTGAGTTGGAAGCTCCTCCTCGTGATCAAGCTGAGGCTGCACTGCGGGTGCTGCTGCTCGAGCTCTAGGCTGAGCTCTATCTCTGGCTCGGCCTCGGCCTCGACCTCTACCCCTAGTAGTAGCTGCCACTGGGGCTTCGGCTCGTGTCCGATTGTAGATGCAGTGCGTGTTCTCGCCATTTGTGAGAGAATGGTTCAATCATCAATGATAGAATAAAATCTCACGATAGAGAAAGAAAGAAGTGAAACCACGCCTAACATTTAGGCAAGCCAACGTTAGAACAATTTCTAGCCAGTTTTACCAATTCAAATTAAAAATAATAATCAAGAACTGAATAAACTCAAACAGAGTGAGAAGATTATACCACCGCGATATCCAAATACAATCCCAGAACTAATGTCACAACTGCATGAGCGACTAGAATAATACAAATAATGGTCTGAATGAAAGTACAACTGTCTGAAATGAAATAAACAGCTTGAATAAGGTAAAAGGGGACTTCAGGGCTGCAAACGCCGTGCAACAGTACCTCAAGTATCTGAACTGACAATCAATCCGAGCACTCTACTGACCGCCACTAGGACTGACTCCAAAATCTACACAAGAAGTGCAGAGTGTAGTATGAGTACAACCGATCTCATGTACTTTGTAAGTGCCGAGCATAACCTCAACGAAATAATGACGAGGCTAAGGCGGGTCACTTACAATAACCTGTACGCAGTATAATAATAGTAACCGGAAAGGTACACAGGAAAAGTAAGGCAGTTAACTTATGAAAATAAACTCAGTCCTTAAATCAGTAAAACCAGAAACACCTGTCCTCAAAATCTCGTATGAAAACACTGAAAGCTAACACAATACAACAATGAATACCAAATCACACAACACTTGTCTTAAAGTGTAAAAGTAAGACAAGTAAGGCAAGTAGCAATTAATTTTGGAATCATGGAAGAAACAAGCATTTTAATACAAGAGTACCAGTTGACAAGTAACAAGTAAGGCATAGAAAGAAACTAAGACATGTGACAGTTGAGGCATGGAATGAGATAATTAGTTAAGTATGGGTAAACATGAAAAACAACTATTTTGTCGGCGTATATACACTCGTCACCTTGCATATATGCCGCTATACATGTAATTCACATAGCACATAGTTCAAGGGTTCCTAATTCCTTCAAATCAAGGTTAGATCCAACACTTACCTCGCTCCACAAGCAAATGAAAGATCAAGTGGGGCCTTTCCTCTAAAATTCGCCTCTGAATCAACCGAATCTAACCAAAATCGACTTATATCAACAAACAATGCTAGGGAAATCAATTACAATACATAAGCTTAAGATCTTTACACTTTTTCCAAAAAGTCAACCCAGGCCTGCTTGGTCAAAATCCGAGATTCAGACCAAAACTCGATTACCCATTCACCCCTGAGCTGGTTATGTAATTAATTTCGAAATCCGACCTCAATTCGAGGTCTAAATTCCAAATTTATAAAAATTTCTAATTCTACCCAAATCTCTAATTTTTACCATAAAAATTCTGAAATCTTATGAAAATGTAATGGGTAATTGACAAGAAATAGATTAAAGTTAATTTTAGGAAGAAAATCTCTTGGAAAAATTTGCCTCTAGGGAGTTCAGGGTTGAGAGTTTGTAAAAAATAAGCTAAATCCCACATTCTCAGCTTTTTGTCCAGGCACAGATGTCACATTTGCGAACCTAATGCGAACCCCGCAAATGCGAAGTCACTCCCATCTCCGCTTTCATCGCAATTGCGATCTCTGCTGATCCCGGGCCACATTCGCAATTGTAAATAAATTGTTCGCATTTGCGAACATGACAGGCTTAGCCTTATGTTGCAATTGCGACCCTAAGTCTCACAATTGCGAGACCTGTGCACCAACAACTTTCTAAGTTCAAAAATCACTCCGTAGCCTATCTGAAACTCACCCGAGCCCTCGGGGCTCTAAATCAAACATGCAAACAAGTCCAAAAATATCATATGAACTCGCTCGCACGATCAAAACAACAAAATAATACCTAGAACTATGAATCAGACACCAAAATGAATGAAATTTTTAAAGAAACTTAAGAACATGCAAATTTACAGCCGTACGTATGAATCACGTCAAATCAACTCCGTTTTGCACCAAATATTGCAGACAAGTCATAAATACTAAAATGAACCTATACCAAGTTTGGGAATCAAAATTCAGACTGGTAGCAACAAAATCAACCTTCGGTCAAACTTAGAAATTCTTTAAACTTTTAAATTGCTAGTTTTCAACAAATTATGTTAAATCAAGTTAGAGACTTCCAAATTCGATTCGGGGCATACGCCCAAGTCCTACATCACGATACAAATATACCGGAACCGTCAAAATACTGATCCGGATCCATTTACATAAAACGTTGACCGTAATCAACTCAAATGAGTTTTAAAGCACGATTTGACATTTTCATCAATTTTCTCATAAAACCTTTCCAGAAAAAGACACGGACTGCGCACTCAAATCGAGGAAGGCTAAGTGGAGCTATTCGAGATCTCGAAACACATAAATAAAAGGTCAAACTATAAATGACCTATCGGGTCATCACTAGTGCTTTCTTTGTAATCTCATTCACCCCAATCATGCATGTGTATTATTTCTTTGCTCAAAATATTTCCCAAAGTGAAAGATGGAGAACTCATTAGTCCTCTAAGTTTTTGAAATTGTCCACATGTATTCCAACCCAACACCATCTGTCTATATTTCATGCTGAATTATCTCTTCATTCCCAAACTTATAAATAGTGTCTAGATTTCAAAGTTGTCCGCATTTAGTCCAATCCAACAAAATTTTTGTCTACATATCGCGTTAAATTACCTGTTCATTCCAAAACTTATAAATGATCCCGTCGTTCATTTGCTGGTCGGAATTACTTTTGAACCTTAATTGAGTAAACGATGAGCCATATACGAAAATTTGTAAATGATAAAGGATTTTAAGCTAACAAAGGGAAAGAAAACCTAAACTTCAGTTCTTGCTAATTGCTATGTCAAAAACAAGATATAATTTTTTCATGAACAAATGTGATTTTGTAGTTATATTTTTGGAAAAAAAGATTTAATTGAAATTACAAAAGGTGTCACCTCTCGTAAACCTCGAATTATAGAGATCAAATTGGTGTATACTTAGACTAGGTTGCCAACAAGTGGACACATTAGGTCTAAATTTTTCATGAAAAATTATCCTAAATAGTTGTTCACCCAATCGCTTAAACTAAAAATAACCGATAAGTATATTATATAATTTATGTGTACAGTTAGAAAAAATAAATAACTAATACAATCGATTATTTGTATAAAGATCCCAAGTTTCATTGACTTTCTCTCCTCTTTGTTTTACAATTTTGGCCCAACATCAGAGGTTTTGCAGTGGCAGCTCATAGGCCCAGTCTTCAAATTCAAATCCAATGTGAAACTTTTCCCAAAAATAGCCCAAGATTCGTTTAGATAAAGAGGGCCTAAACCCATTACCGTTGCCTAGGTCTTTCATCAAATTCCAAAATTTGCAGCCTCTATATAATAACGCAGAACTTTACTCACAGATGAAGCCCTAGTTTACTGTTTTTTTTTTTCGCCTCATTTTTGGGCATAGAACGCCTATGCGTGCTCACTTTTTTATGCATAAATTTTGTGTTTTTGTCGTAATTTTCTTAGTTTGATTCTAGTTTGTTCTTCAAAATTTTAGTTCAATATTTGGTCACGGAAAAGCCCGATGATGGAAAATCTATATAAATTGAGAGGCTGTGATGGTTTTAGATTCATCAGTTGCCTTTCTGCATCACCTGAAAATCAGCGAGAAAAATTCATTTTTTAAAATTCCCATCCTCCTCCGTTCCCCCTAAACATTTTTATAGAGCTGATTTTTGTGGTGATGTGTGAAAGGCTTCTGATGAGCTCCATCACGATTTTAAGCCGTCTGTGATTCTGAAGCTATGAGATCTGAGGGCTTTTCACTTTTTTTTCTCTCAATTTGGTTTACAAATGGTTTTTTGGTTTGCTTTTCTTTTCGGAAAACTTATAATTGTTTTGAGAGTATTGCTTTTTGGTTTGTTTTTTGTGATAATTTATGTTGGTATTTATTTTTTGGTAAAAAATCATCGGAAGTATTAAACTTATGTGGAGTATTTCATAATTATGTGGATGATGAATATCAATAGATAAGGTTCTTTAAGTAAAAATTGGGCAAAGAGCGCGAAATTTGTTACAAGAACCGTCAAATATAGCCATCAAATGATCCTTAGATTTAAACAATTGTTATTCTGTTTGTTTTTCGAGTCCATGCCAATTGGTTTCTAACCGTAATTTAGTCTAAACCAAAACAAGCATGAGTAAATTAATGATACTACTTATTTCAATGGGGTTTTGCTTTTTCTTGAAGGATGATAATTGAGCGTCAGAAACTGGATATGCATTCCATATTCTAGGTTTTTCTTAGACCTATATTAATAGCGCAATTAAATTGCTAATCAAGCGAATAAAACTTGAAAGAGTAAACTGGAAATAACAGATCAAAAAGGAACATTTAATTAATATTCGTTAATTGAGATAACAAATTGGTTTTTTGCTCATGCAGAACTTTGGAAGAGAATTCGTTATATTAACACCACCTCTTTTAATTTATATCCAACCGGATTTAAATAATCCGATCCGTTACCCAATCCGGCAATCTTAACACAAATACTCCACCATAGAAACAAAATTCCGGCGGCCCTGTAGCGGGTCAACTCTCTCACTCCATTCCTTAAAATAAGAAGAAAAAATTAGGGAAGAGAAGTATTTGGGTTATGGGTTAAGAGAAAATCCAAAGAAGAGTTGTAAGATTGTAGATCCTGAGTTTTTGGATGGTGCCAGGTCAGTTGTAGTACATGACAGGGAAAGTGAAAGTGAAACTGAGTCAACAAAGAACCCAACTTCGGAGGAGATTGAAGAGAACCCGAAGAATGTTCATATCAAAGAAGCAATGGAAGTGAAAAAGGAAAAATCAGTTGATTTGAACCAGAACCAAAACCAGTAAGTTCGTTTTCCGATACTTCCCCTGAAGAAGACATTGCTATTTGTCTAATGATGCTTTCTAAAGATATATGGAGAAGTTCATATGCGTCTGACGAATCAAAATCTAGAAATCAAAAACAAGGGAAGTACTAACGTGAGATTTGTAACATAGTGTTAAAATCATCTCGAGCTTTAGGCAGTCATAAAACTATTCACAAGAAGAACAACTCTTACATTGAAGACAAAAAGGAGGGGATCAAGTCAAAAGAAAATTCGAGACAATTGAGATTGAAGAATGTGGATCAGAAAGTGCATGAATGTCCGTTTTGTGAAAAAATATATAGGTCGGGTCAAGCATTGGGTGGACATAAAAGATCACATCTTTTGAGTTCATCAACCACTGCTTCTTCTTCATCAAAAGTTGGCGATAATTTAGAGCCCGTTTGGATTAGCTGATTTGAAGTAGCTAATAACCATTAGGTGCAAAAAAATATTTTTAACTGTTGAAATTGATTTAATAAATAAGCAGTTACTTGTTTGGATACAAGTGCCGGAATTGATAATAAGTTGTACTATTTGATAAAAAAAGTGTGATAAGCTCTTTTTCTGTTAAAATGACTTAAATAACCTTAGAACTGTTTACACTTATAAGGGCGTAATTTCTTCAAAATTTTAGATTCCAGATCGATTCAAATATAAAATATTCTATTTGTCATTTTTATTTTAAATACAACTATGCTTAGATAAGATAATTTTTATGATAAATATAATTTATTTTATGATAAACATATAATCATGAGTTATAATAATTAATAAATTGACAAAAGTTTATTAGTAAAAAATAAACCTAAATAGGACAAAATATTTGAAGAGAAACAAACAATGTCTTCATCATCACAACACCTAGAAAGCAATACACCAAAAATTTGATATGTCCACATTTATTAAGATTAATACACAATCACATAGATACAAATATGCAAAGGAATAGAGACTTTGCTTATCTTAAATAGTCAATGAGAATTGCAGATTTGAAGAGGCGGGGTTTAGGTTGAAAAAATACTTGAGGCAGTGAGTATCGATGTAAGAGTTTTATTCTAAAAAGGAATATTGTGAGGATAAAATAGTAAAAATCTTAGTTAAACGTAAAGTGCTTATAAGCTAAAAATTCATAAATTGGGGGTGACTAGCTTATGGCTTTTGGCTTATTTTTGACTTATAAGCACTTGGCTTATAAGTACTTTTAACTTTACCAAACACGTAGATAAGCCAAAAAGTGCTTATAAGCTAGTTTGACCAGCTTATAAGCTTAGCCAAACGCCCTCTTAATGGACTCAATTTCTGTTAAATTCCCAAATAGGTTTACAGATCTTAACTTGCTGGCTCCAACAGAAGACAAAGATTTTAGCCGGGTTAAGTTTACCGGGTCAGGTAACAGATCAGATTATTTAAATCTGGTTGGGTATGAATTAAAAAGGGTGGTGTTATTATAAATAAAAATACACACGTCAATTTATGAGTGGATGACTTATCCACTATGGCAGCCGTTTGAAAATAATGGGGTATCCGGGCCAAGAGTGTAACGAGAAGGTTGATTATGAGCCAAAGTTCTAACGAGGGTTATTTGTGCGAAAATAGCACGAGCTAGCCAGTTTTCAAACTGGTAATTGAAAATAGCCAGCGTTTGCAAAATCATTAAAAATAGTCACTATTTTGCTGCAACACGAAAAATTCCATCATAATATACTGGAGATTGGTGCACCCGTGTATGAACTTTCAGCATAATATGCTGGAACTCCAGCACACAGAAAGTTCCAGCATAATATACTGGAGATTGGAGCACCTGTGTATGAACTTCCAGCATATTATGCTGGACAGTATATTATGCTGGAACTCCAGTATATTATGCTGGAAATTCAGTATATTATGTTGGAAGTTCACATGTAAAAAGTTGGAACTCCAGTATATTATGCTGGAATATTTTTTGGATTTTGAACAGTATTTTCGTTCAGATTTATCTTTACATTAAAAGTGGCTAAATTTTTGTTACTTTTGAAACTATGACTATTTTTCAGTTACTACTTGTAATCTGGCTATTTTTGAGTTTCTTCCGTTATTTGTAGACCTTTTCGTAAAGTTCGAGGGGGGGGGGGGGGG
>MCJB01030145.1:3191-29175 GCA_002018475.1 Nicotiana obtusifolia | reverse complement strand
CCCCCACGATAATATATTTTTATATTATATTTGAATTATTTTCCTACTCAAGTAATATTTTTTTTAAATCAATTTTTCATGTAATATTAAAAAATACTCAATTAATAAACAACTACTAAGAAAATATTTAAGAATATAAATGTGAGAAAGAGAAATAAATGGTGGGTAAGAGTCAATACCACTAATGGTTCTATAGACATAAAGATCTAAAAGTGAAATGTCATATAAATCATTTACTCTTTGAAAATAAAATTTATGGTGAATAAAATTATAATTAAGATTAAATATTCAAAACAAGAGATGAACTAATATTAAAATATGAACATATAATAAATTATTTTTATGTTAAAATCAAATAATTATATCTTCTAATTAATTATTTGGCAAGAGAATCCAATTCAATTATTTTTTAAACTCATCATATGAGTAAAATTCTTATTCAAGTTAAGAAAAAATCTTAGGGTACATATATTTATTCCATAAAAAGAGCGTTAAAACACAAAGTAAAAAGGTTAATATATTATTAAGAATCAAAATGCTATACAAGTGTCTCGAAGCACTATCAAAGCTAAAACCTAAACAAGAACAACTTTTCAAGACTGTATTATAAAGAGTCGACTTTGTTATAACGAGATTATTCTTTGTAGATCTCTCTAGCGGAATCGAAATAATATTTCTATGTCACGCATTACTTACAAATATCATATCAAGAGGCATGAGATTGTTAGCAATAATAGCAAGTGGTGTACCAACAACGATTTTGTTGTGAGGCCACCCACTTTAGATTTGATATACCTCGTCAAACACCTTAAATAACCATCACAAATATACCAAAGCAGTGCAATGGTGCTAAATTTATAAGGAAAGCAAAATTAATAATATGGGATGAAGCACTTATGGGTAAGTGTCAAACGGAGTTCTATAGATGGATATATTGGATATTAATGAACCTTTTGGAGAAAATTTAATGGTTGGGGAGGTAATTTATGTCAAAGTATTATCAGTAGTTCCAAAATCGTCAAAAGTAGAGACTGTAAAAGATAGCTTGCCAAAGTTATACTTCTGACCTCAAATGAAAAAGATTCAACTGACAAGAAATATAAAGTAAGAATGGATCCAATATTCAGTGTCTTCTTGCTTCGTGTCGGAAACGAATAAGAGCATCCAATAAAAGATGATTTAGTTCTTCCTGAACACTTGGTTATCAATCTCAATGGTAATAGTAGTGCATTCAATAAGAGAAATATTTCTATCATTAGATAACGCAATTTGTGCAAATCGCATGATAGAATTAAAAAGATATCTTAGCTAGCAGAAATGAATATGTTGATCAATTAAATAAAAGGTTGATTGCAAAATTTTATAGTAAAAACAAAATATTTTTTCGTGTTTGACTCAGCAGAAAATGATACCCATAATTATTACCAAAAAGAATATTTAAATACTTTAATACCAAACGGCCTTTTACCATACATGTTTGTTGTCAAATTTATTATTTCTTACGTATGTTAGTGTCATCGTATATATAATAGACTAAGTTGATCTTCCATTATATATAGGTTGATTTTGAAGTAAAATATGCCCATCATGCTACTGAAAAAACTTAATGTCATGACCCAAAATTCACATGTTGTGATGGCGCCTATCTCAATATTAGGCAAGCCGATAACTTTAATGAATCACCATAATCATTTAAGTTTGAAAACATAATATTTAAATTTAATAGAAAATCCCACAAATACCGATATAGATATCCTCCTAACTAGGGTTAAACAATAATTCAATTAGCCTCTTTCGATTACTAGGAAGAATTAATGAAATCAACCAACAAGATAATACAACGATATCACAAGTTATGCCTCTCTCGATTACATGAACATGTGAATATAGATGCAACAACTAAATCATCCAAAACGATTCAATACATAAAAACTAGAGCTATAATCCACAAAAACATATCAATATACCAAATCCATCAAAGTCTAAAGAGAAATACTCCATAGATATGGGTAACTCATCACAAATAAGCTTAAAGTAATGAAAAACATAAAACGATCCAAACTCTTGTCTTGAGTAAGGATTGAATGATGAATTCCTTGTGCTCCTTCTTCTCCACCTTCTCCTTAGCCTCCTTAGGTCTTAGATGTGTCAAAAGTCTAGAAAATAGTATTTTCTATGTATATGTACCAAGTAGGGTCGGGCCCAAGCGAAAACACCTTTTCCTACGCGAAATAGGACACTTTCCAGCGTTGGACGTGCGCGGCCGCGCATATGGCAGCATACTTTGAACATTGTTCTGCCTGACTTGAGCGCTCGCGCACCTGGCTGGCATCCTGCTCAATTCTTCGTTTCTCTCGTTAAGTGCACTATTATCCCTTGATCCTCGAACACGATCCCAACTTAATCCTTGGGATTTTACTCAGACTTTAAAGCTCCAGAATAGCTTGAATTCATTCCAAAACATCTACATAGCTAGGAACCACTCCTACAAGGCATAAAACACACAATTAATGCAAATCACTAGAAATTAAAGCTCAAACTCAATTAAACTGCAGTAAATTAGAGTGCAATAGGCAACTAAAACACGAGATTATAGCCTACCATCAACACCCCACACTTAAACCATTGCTCGTCCTCGAGCAATCAAACTACACTTTATAAAGATACAGCCTTTTCCAAACAACTCTTATAACTCATCATACCAAGAACATTTAAAATAGACTAAGCACAATAGTGTAACATCATAGCCTCAAGATTTGACTCAAAAGCACCACACATTATTTATAACCCGCTCCCTTACTCTAACATAGAGGTCAATGACATTACCTTTCCTTCACAAATTAAGTGCTCTCACACAACAACTGAGAGTAGTTCCACACACAATAAAATTTAAGGACAATTACGAACTTTAAAATAGAAAGAATTCACTTACTCTCAGAAACAACATTCATATGCCACAAAAGATGCACCATAGGCTTGCCCATAGTGTACTACTCTACTAATTCGAGCTCATTCAGTCAAGGATCCAGTAGGACTTTCATTGGTTGTAATGTAGGCTGCGGGACGGGTAGGATACATTTAGATATAAGAGTGACTACACCTCCCTAAGCACTTTAATACATACACTTTACCTTCCAAACCCCACACTTATGTCAAACCATAACTCTACCTTCACATCCATATATATTAACTCCCTACTTCTTTAAGCACAATTACATCACGAGTTACCCCTATCATACAATAATCTTTTTTTTCCTTTTCTTTTTCAATTAAAGTGGCTCTCACTTTTTTAAAAACAATGCACCGTTCTCCTTATTTCAATAGTTCCAATCAAAAGTCAAACCAACCCACCCCACACTCCAACTCTTACACAGTTCATAACAATTTCAAGTACTCATAAGAGGTACAAGGTTCAAATAAAGGGTCAATTCAAAAAATTTGGTAAGGCTTGTAATGTGGTTGCCAAAGAAGCAAGACTATAGGCTCAAAGGGGTTAGCTAAGATATAACAATTAGGTGGGTAGAAGCATGTAACTGGATCAACAAAGAAACACCTATATCATTTCCAAGACTGAATAAAACTACAATTTCGTTTGCAAACACACGGGACAAGTTCTAGACATCAAATGCAATGCACAGAATAATACAAAACCTCACACACACGGCACATAACTCACTCAAGATTGGATTATCAAGACACTCTAGTCAAAGTAGTTAAGCAAAGTTAAGATCATACACTTTAAGGTACTTCTACAAGAGTCAAAACTAAGCCTAAGTGTCCAACTAAAGCACTCACTATTCTCAAGGTATAATAAAATTAAGAGATATTACCTTCAATTCAGCTCTCAACACAAGGCTTCCTATTCCTAACCAAAAATAAAAACTAACTATACCCGGTTCAATAAAATCCTTGGAAAAGAACCGTGGTACAAAGAAAAACTAAGGGAAAATTAATATACTACCTAACAAGAGAAAATATTTTTGTTAGCTGCAACTGGAGGTGGTCTCACACTTGATAAGCCTTGGTTGTAGACCGGTCTAGCATAATCGCCAAGTGGTCCCCCAGCACTGGGAGCTATATTTCCGAACTGGTCTGCAGCCAAAGGTTGATTCCGAGCCATTCTCCGAGCTCTCTCTTCTTCATAGACAATTTGTGCATTTCTAAGAGTCATTTCCTCAGCATCCCTTGCAGCTTTCTCTCGTTGTTGGGATGCCTCTCTTGCAGCCAAATCTACATTATCATCATCTCCAGCCATAATTTCTTTGGTTGAGGATTGCCCAACCTTTTCTATATCCTCGGGGAGATTTCTTTTCTTCCTCAGCTATCGTAGTTGTTTCTCAATTTCTGGTTCATATGGTAGCACTTCCCTCCCAGAAGATCGTGTCATGCACCAATCTAACCTGTAGCCTGCGCACAATCAAGGAACACCAAACGTAAAAAGAGAAAAATAAAGTAGAAATAAAAATTCCTGAATTAGCACTACAAACTATTTCCAACACTATTGATTTTCAATCCTCGGCAACAATGCCAAAATTTAACGAGCGCAAAACACATACATAAATATGCTCGCTAGTAGAATATAGTATAATATAATATCGTATCCACAAGGATTGGAGTTAAACAGTATTATCGTAGTTTGTAGCTAGATTGCTATCCAAGATGATTAATAACAATTTAGATTTATGTGATTGAAAACTAAAATTAACTAAGAATCTAAAGCTAATTGATGAATGACACTCAAACAAAAGTAAGCAAGGAAGATATCAATGGGAGAAAATAGGGATTGATTAGATAGGTGCAAGATAAATGTCTGGGATCTAACTCTAGTTAATTCACTTCTAATTTTCAAGTGAGTCTCTCGAATTCACTCAATTATTAGTTCAAACATTTAGTAGAAACTCCGCTCTCGATTAAGTCTCAACCTCATAATATGAACCAATTTAAGCTCAGTGAAGATATGTAAAAATTCGTAGTGGATTTGTCTTTAGGAGAACCTTTCTCGATTATCCTCCTAACTAGGGTTAAACAATAATTCAATTAGCCTCTTTCGATTACTAGGGAGAATTAATGAACTCAACCAACAAGTTAATGCAACGATATCACAAGTTATGCCTCTCTCGATTACATGAACATATGAATATAGACACAACAATTAAATCATCCGAAACGATTCAATACATAAAAACTAGAGTTATAATCCAAAAACACATATCAATACACCAAATCAATCAAACCTTAAGGAGAACTACTCCATAGATATGGGGTAATTCATCACAAATAAGTTTAAAGTAAAGAAAAACATAAAACGATCCAAACTCTTGTTTTGAGTAAGGATTGGATGATGAATTCGTTGTGCTCCTTCTCCAACTTCTTCTTAGCCTCCTTAGGTCTTAGATGTGTCAAAAGTCCAGAACTAACATTTTTTCATGTATATATACCAAGTAGGGTCGGGCCCAAGCGAAAACACCTTTTCCTACGCGAAATAGGATACAATCCGGTGTTGGACGTGCGCGGCCGCGCACTTGGGAGTGTGCTTGCGCATATGGCCGCGCACTTTGGATAGTGTTCTGCCTGACTTGCGCATAGTGCACGCGCAGTGTGCGCTTGCGCACCTGGGTGGCGTTCTGCTCAATTCTTCGTTTCTCTTGTTAAGTGCACTATTGTCCGTTGATCCCCAAACACGATCCCAACGTAATCCTTGGGCTTTTACTCAGACTTCAAAGCTCCAGAATAGCTTGAATTCATACCAAAGCATCTACATAGCTAGGAATCACTCTTACAAGGCATAAACACACAATTAGTGCAAAACACTAGCGATTAAAGCTCAAACTCAATTAAAGTGCAGTAAATTAGAGTGCAATAGGGAACTAAAACACGAGATTATAGCCTACCATCAGAGCTTAACAGGTATAGTCCAATATAGAAATAACAATACAAAAAAGTAGGCACGTTCTCAAGTTCAACAAATAAACCCAATACAAGTAAAATAGATAAATTCTGCATGATATGAGCAATATGACATCTCTATATACACATGCCAAAATATATGATGTATGTGATGTACCACAATGAAAAACTCGTGTACTCACACTCTCAGGATACTCAATCACTCAGTATTGTATATGGTCAATCCAGCCCAGGGAAGATCCATCCCCAAATATATATACATAATAACTGACGGCCAGTCACTCAGTACTGTATAGGCCAATCCAACCCAGGGAACTCCATCCCAAATATAATTAAAAAGGCAATTCCATGTCTAGGGAACTCCATCCCAAATGTAAATAAATAAGGCAACTCCATGCCTAGAGAACTCCATCCCAAATGTAAATAAATAAGGCAACTCCATGCCTAGGGAATTCCATCCCAAATGTAAATAAGTAAGGAAACTCCATGCCCAGGAAACTCCATCCCGAATATAAATAAATGAGGCAACTCCATGCCTAGGGAACTCCATCCCAAAAGTTAATATATATGGAAACTCCAAGCCTAGGGACTCCATCCCAAATATAATATCAACTGCGCTCACTGTGGGGGGTGCAGACTTCGGAGGGGCTCCTTCAGCCCAAGCGCTATAATAAATAAGTAAATAAAAACATGCTGCGGCGTGCAACTCGATCCCATAAATATCACTCAAAATTTCAGTCTCTCGGGCTCACAATGACACGAAACTCAGCCTGACATGATGATATGATATATCAATGAATGACAATAGAAACTGAGATATAATATGTAAATGATGAATGTGACTGAGTAGAAAACTATAATTTAGACAAATATTTCAATAGCGACACAACCCTGTGGGTCCCAAAATATCGGCAAGTAGCCTAAACATGATTTTTAATACGAGTCTCAGCTCAATTTCTCTAAAACGTAGGGAACATGTGGATAATGACATGATTCTTCGATTATGCAACTCTACGAAATTTATTTAAGTCATAGTTTCTATGGTGCACGCCCACACGCCCGTTACCCAACATGTGCATCACCTCCAAACAAATCACATAACACGTAATGTAGGGGTTCATACCCTCAAAACCAAGTTTAGAAGTGTTACTTACCTCAAACCGTGCAAATTCTTTATTCCAATAAGCCTTTTCCTCGTGATTCGGCCTCCGAAAGACTCGAATCTAGTCACAAATAATTTGATACAATCAACACAAATTATAGGAATAAATTCCATATGAAATACTGAATTTTCCAACAACAATCCGAAATTCAACACAAAAATCATCAGCGGGGCCCACGTCTCGGAACTTGACAAAAGTTACAAAATATGAACGCCCATTCGATCAAGAGTCCAACCATACCAAATTTACCAAATTCTGACATCAACTCGACCTTCAAATCCTCAAATCGTATTTTCAAATCCCTAGGCCCAAATCCTCGAATTTCACCTCAAAAACACGTAATCTAATCGATATACTCAATAATAACTCAATATTATTTACTAACAATAATCACAAGTGACTTACCTCAAGATTTCCCGTGATTTCTCTTTGAAAAATCACCTCAACCCGTGTTTGAAATGTCCAAGAATGAGAAAATCTCGGACCCCTCTGTTTTTGTACACTGCCAAAGGTTTCGCTTCTGCGCAATTTTTAACCGCATCTGCGGTCTTGCAGATGCGAGAAGTCGTTCGCTTCTGCGGCTTCCTCGCTTATGCGGGCAAGAAGTCTGCTTCTGCGGACTCGCTTCTGCAAGAAGCTGTCCGCTTCCGCGAAGCAGCCTGGTCCCTCTAATTTTCTGTTCTGCAGTTGAGCCTTCGCAGGTGCGATCCACTTCTGCGGTCCACCTGCTCGCTTATGCAACCACTGCCCTCCTTATCCGAGGCCACATCTACGACCATTTTGTTGCTTCTGCGGTTGCGCACCTGCGACCAATTCCGACGCAGGTGCGTTTGCACCAGAATTGGAAATTTTCCAGAATTTCTCCAAGTCCAAGTTTTGATCTATTAACCATCCGAAACTCACCTGAGGCCCCGGGACCTCAACCAATTATACCAATAAGTCCCAATACATCTTACGAACTTAGTCGAGGTCTCAAATCACATCAAACAATGCTAAAACCCCGAATCGCACTGCAATTCAAGCCTAATGAAAACTAGTGAATTCCAACTTCTACATTCGATGCCGAAACCTATCTATTCAAGTCCAATTGAGTTCAAATTTCGCAACAAGTCATAAATGACTTAACAGACCTATGGAAATTTTCAGAACTGGATTCCGACCCCGAAATTAATAAAGTCAACTCCCGGTCAAACTTCCAAACCTTCCATTTCCTAATTTAGCCATTTCAAACCAAAATCAACTACATACTTCCAAATAATTATCCGGACATACTCTTAAGTCCAAATCACCATATGAAGCTATTGGAATCATCAAAACTCTATTCCAGAGTCGTTTACACACAAGTCAACATCCGGTCAACCTTTTCAACTTAAGTTTTCATCCTTGAGACTTAGTGTCTTAATTCATTCCGAAACCTCATCGGACCCGAACCAACTACTCCTGCAAGTCACATAACAACTGTAAAGCACAAAATGAGCAGTAAATTGGGGAACAGGGCTGTAATACTCAAAACAACCGGCCGGGTCATTACATTCTCCCCCTCTTATACAAACGTTCGTCCTCGAACGGGTTTTAAATCATACCTGGAGTCTCAAATAGGTGTGGATATTTGCTCCGCATCTCCCGCTCAGTCTCCCAGGTAGCTTCTCCGACTGGCTGGCCTCTCTACTGCACTTTGACTGAAGTTATGTTCTTTGATCTTAACTTTCGAACATGTCGGTCTAAAATAGATACCGGCTCCACATCATAAGTCAAATTACCATCCAAGTGAACCGTACTGAAATCCAAAACATGAGACGGATCTCTGACATGCTTCCGGAGCATAGATACATGAAGCACTGGATGTACATCCGATAGACTAGGCAGCAATGCAAGTTCATAAGCCACATCTCCACTCCTTTTAAGTACTTCAAAAGGCCCAATATACCGAGGACTCAACTTTTCCTTCTTCCCGAACCTCATAACACTTTTCATAGGTGAAACTTGGAGTAGTACCTTCTCTGCTACCATGTAAGCAACATCGCGAACCTTCCGGTCGGCATAATTCTTCTATCTAGATTGCACCGTGCGAAGTCGACCCTAAATCAATTTAACCTTTTCCAGAATATTAAACTAAATCAGTACCCAATAGCGTAGCCTCACCTGGCTCAAACCAACCTACTGGAGACCGCACACTGTCTCCCATACAAAGCCTCATACGGAGCCATCTGAATGCTCGATTGGTAGCTGTTGTTATATGCAAACTATGCAAGTGGTAGAAACTGATCTCAAGAACCCCCAAAATCTATCACACATGCGGGTAGCATATCTTTCAATATTTGAATAGTGCGCTTCCGTTTGAGGTTGAAATGTTGTACTCAACTGTACATGTGTGCCTAACTCTCGCTACACTGCCCTCCAAAATTGTGATGTAAACCACGTGCCCCGATCTAAAATGATGGACACTGGCACATCGTGAAGGCGAACCATCTCGCGGATATAAATCTCAGCCAACCACTCCGAAGAATAAGTAGTACCAACTGGAATAACTACGAAGTGCATGGTGATACACTCCCACTTCCACTCCGGGATTTCAAGTCTTTGAAGTAATCCTCCAGGTCTCTGATGCTCGTACTTCACCTGCTGATTATTTAAACACTGAGCTACAAATCCAACTATATCTTTCTTCATCCTTCTCCACCAATAATGCTACCTCAAGTCCTGGTACATCTTAGCGGCACCCAGATGAATGGAATACCGTGAACCTGGGCTTCTTCGAGAATCAACTCACGCAGCCCATCTGCATTTGGCACACAAATCCAACCCTGCATCCTCAACATCTCATCATCTCTGATAGTAACCTCTTTGGCATCGCCGTGCTGGACTGTGTCCTTCAGGACAAGTAAATGGGGATCATCATACTGATGCTCTCTGATGTAGTCATATAAGGAAGACCGAGAAACCACACAAGCTAGAACCCGACTGGGCTCCGAAACAGCTAATCTCACGAACTAGTTGGCCAAGGCCTGAACATCAACTACGAGAGGCCTCTCACCAACAGGAATGAATGCAAGCACCCATACTCACCGCCTTTCTACTTAAGGCATCGGCCACCATATTGGCTTCCCGAGATGATATAGAATGGTAATATCATAGTCCTTTAGCAGCTCCAACCATCTCCGCTGCCTCAAATTTAGATCCTTCTGTTTGAATAAGTGCTGAAAGCTCCGATGATCTGTAAATATCTCACAAGACACACCATAGAGATAGTGCCTCTAAATCTTCAATGCATGAACAATGGCTGCCAATTCTAAATCATGAACATGGTAATTCTTTTCATGTGGCTTCAACTGGCGTGAAGCATAAGCAATCACTCTACCCTCCTGCATTATAACACACCAAAACCAATCCGAGAAGCATCACAATACACTGTATTAGAGCATGCAGCTGAAGGCAAAACTAGAATTGGAGCTGTGGCTTGTGAAAGCTCTCCTCACACTTATCCGATTACCTGAATGGAGCACCCTTCTAGGGTCAACTTGGTCAAGGGCGATGCAATAGACGAGAAGCCCTCCACAAAGCGACGATAATACCCGGCCAAGCCGAGAAAACTCCGAATCTCAGTAGCTGAAGATGGCCTGGGTCAACTCTGAACTGCCTCTATCTTCTTCGGATCCACGTTAATTCCTTCACTGGACACTATGTGTCACAAGAATGCCACCGAACAAAGCCAAAACTCACATTTTGAGAATTTGGCATAAAATTTCTCCTCCCTCAGCCTCTGTAGTATAATACTCAAATGTTGATGTTCCTCCTGGCTACGTGAGTACACCAGGATATCATCAATAAATACTACGACAAACAAATCAAGATACAGTTAGAATACACTATTCATCAAGTGCATAAATGTTGCTGGGGCGTTGGTCATCCCAAAAGACAGCACAAAAAATTCATAGTGACCATAACATTTCGTGAATGCCGTATTTAGAATATCCGAATCCCGAATTTTCAACTGGTATACCTAGACCTCAAATCAATCTTAGAGAACACGCTCGCTCCCTGAAGCTGGTCAAATAAATCATCTATACGTGGCAAATGATACTTGTTCTTGATTGTAACTTTGTTCAACTACTTGTAGTCGACACCCATCCGCATAGGACCATCTTTCTTTTTCACAAATAGAACTGGCGCACCCTAAGGCGACACGCTAGGCCTAATAAACCCCCTGAAGTTGCTCTTTTAATTCCTTCAACTCAGCTAGTGCCATACGATACAGAGGAATGGAAATGGGCTGAGTACCTGGCACCAAATCAATTCCAAAGTCAATATCCCTGTCGGGTGGCATACCTGGCAAGTCTGCAGAAAATACATCCGAAAAGTTCCACACTACCGGTACAGAGTCAATAGTAGGAGTGTCTGGATAAACATCTCTCACAAAGACCAAATATGACAAACACCTGTTCCCAACCATCCGTTGGGCTTTCACATAAGAAATTACTCTACTGGTCACATAATCTAGAGAACCTCTCCACTCGACCCTCGGCAACTACGGTATCGTTAATGTCACAGTTTTAGCGTGACAATTCAGGATAGCCATGACACGGAGACAACCGATTCATACCCCAAATTACATCAAAATCAACCATACTAAGCAATAGGAGATCAAATCTAGTCTCCAGTCCCCCAATAGTCACTATACATGACCAGTATACATGGTCCACAATAATAGTATCGCCCACCGGCGTAGATACAAGAACAAGTGAAACTAAGGACTCACGGGTATATCCGGATAACGAGCAAAATATGATGATACATACGAATATATGGAACCAAGGTCAAATAATATAGAAGCTTCCCTATGGCATATTGAGATAATACTTGTGATTACTGCATCTGAAGCAATGGCATCTAGACTGGCAGGAATAGCATAGAATCGGGCCTGATCGCCACCTGATCGAACTCTCCTTTTAGGGCGACCTCTAGCTGCCTATGCCCCATCCCTTGTTGGCTGGGCCGGTGGTGAATTAATTGGTGCGGGAGCTGCAGCCTAACTCCTCTACTGAGCTGAACCTCCCAAAAGGCGGGGACAATTTCTCTTCATATGACCCAAATCTCTACACTCAAAACAAACTTTCTTGTATAATGGCCGCAAGTATTGAGACGGACCTCGAGAACCAGAATAACTACCAGAGAACCTGGTATAGATAAACCCTGAACGGATGGTGAGCAAGATGAACTCTGAGCTGGAAGTGCATTAAGAGAAGACTGACTCTGTCGAGCACTGTATGTACCATGGTTGGATAATGCACCATAGTGAACTAGACGATCCGTCTGAGTGGGACTATAAGGTCGACCCCTGCTGTGATAAGATTGTCCCCTAAAAGGAACACCGCTGGAATTACCCGAACCACGAGCCCTTTTGGTCTCCCTCTCCTCACGCTCCTAAGTACGGACCATTTCTAGCCGTCGAGCACTGTCAAACACCTCGTCAAATTTAGCACCTGCTATTTCCTAGAGTCATAACAAAATAGAACTGATGGCTGGGGCCATTAATAAACCTCCTAATCTTCTCCCTCTCAGTGGGAATTAACCAAACTGCATAACGAGCCAATTCTGAAAATTGCATCTCATACTAGGTCACGTACAAGTCCTCCTGACGTAAATGCTCGAACTGCCTGTGCAGTTCCTCTCTATGGGTCTGTGACACAAACTTCTCCAGGAATAATACAGAGAACTCATGCCATAAAAGTGGTGCTGCACCAACTGGTCTGATCATCTCATAAGTCTCCTACCATCTGAAGACTGCTCCGGTCAGTTTAAAAGTAGTAAATGAGACCCCACTAGTCTCCAGAATACCTGTTGTGCGAAGAATCCGCTGGCATCTATCCAATAAATC
Source organism: Nicotiana obtusifolia (assembly GCA_002018475.1). Classification (NCBI taxonomy): domain Eukaryota; kingdom Viridiplantae; phylum Streptophyta; class Magnoliopsida; order Solanales; family Solanaceae; genus Nicotiana; species Nicotiana obtusifolia. Next base: position 16,230 of record MCJB01030145.1, on the reverse strand, counting down.
CTGGGCATCCTCTGACTCAGTTCCATTGAATGATGGAGGATGGAGTCTCCCGAACCTCTCTAGTCTCTTATGCTCCTCCTCATTCATAATAGGACCCACCTGGGCCTGAGTTGCTGCAACCGGCTGGACTGGTAGTGCTCCCGGTACCTGAAGTCTCTGCACTACCTGCTCTGGAGTACGGGAGACAGAGGTATGAGTACCTCTCCCGGCCTGAGAAGTGGCTGGTGCAGCTTGGGCCGAAACCACCTGGGCAAGGCCAGTGCAAACAGTCAATATTTGGGATAAAGCCTTCTGAAGGCCTGGAATCACAATAGGCATAGCTGGTGCTTGAGCTAGTACCGCCGGCTCAACTATATCTGGAACCTGCTCCTGAGCTGGAGCAACTGGTGGTTCTACAGGTGCTTCTCTAACTGTTGTACGAGCTACACCTCGACTTTTACCACGACCCTGGCCTCTCGTGGACCTAAATAGTGGCGTTGGTGGCTGGCCGTCTGATCCAGTAGTACGTGTCTTCACCATCTGTGAGAGAATAGAATAACAAAATTTTAGTTTCCAGAATCAATAAATTCGCATGACAGAATACAAGAAAGTGTTCCTAAGGGTTCGGCAGCCTCTCGAAGATAAGTACAGACGTCTCCGTACTAATTCGCAAGACTCTAATAAACCTACTCATGACTCGTGAGACCTATGTAACTTAGGCTCTGATACCAACTTGTCACGATCCGAAATTTGCATGTCGTGATGGCGCCTATCTCAATACTAGGCAAGCCGATAACCTTAATGAATCACCATATTCTTTTAAGTTTGAAAACAAATATTTAAATTTAATAGAAAATTCCACAAATATTGATATAAATACACTATCAAAACCCGGTGTCACTGAGTACATGAGTATCTAAAATGATAACATAGTCTGATGATAGAAACACTGTCTGGAAATATAGAATAGTACAAATAACTGAAAGGAAAGAGAGTCAAGGTCTGCGGACGCCAAGCAGCTACCTCGATAGTCTCCAACAGATAAAACTCCAAAATCTAGCAGCTGCCGTATCTGGAAGTACCCGGATCTGCACACGAAGTGCAGAGTGTAGTATGAGTATAACCGACCCAATGTACTCAATAAATAACAAGCCTAACCTTTGGGCTGAAAATAGTGATGAGCTCAACAGGTATAGTCCAATTATAGAAATAATATGACATCTCTATATCTACATGCCAAAATATATGATGTATGTGATGTACCACAATGGAAAACTCGTGTACTCACACTCTTAGGATACTCAATAACTCAGTTCTGTATATGGCCAATCCAGCCCAGGGAAGATCCATCCCCAAATATATATACATAATAACTGACAGCCAGTCGCTCAGTACCGTATAAGGCCAATCCAGCCCAGGGAACTCCATCCCAAATATAATAAAATAAGGCAACTCCATGCCTAGGGAACTCCATCCCAAATGTAAATAAATAAGGCAGCTCCATGCCTAGGGAACTCCATCCCAAATGTAAATAAGTAATGCAACTCTATGTCCAAGGAACTCCATCCTGAATATAAATAAATAAGGCAACTCCATGCCTAGGGAACTCCATCCCAAAAGTGAATATATATATATGGCAACTCCATGCCGAGGGAGCTCCATCCCAAATACAATATCCAATATGCTCACTGTGGGGGGTGCAGATTCTGAAGGGGCTTCTCCAGCCCAAGCGCTATAATAAATAAATAAATAAATAAAAACATTCTGCGTAGTGCAGCCCGATCCCATAAATATCATTCAAAATCTCTAGTCTCTCGGGCTCACAATGACACGAAACTCGGTCCGACATGATGATATGATATAACAATGAATGACAATAGAGACTGAGATATGATATGCAAATGATGAATGTGACTGAGTACAAAACTACAATTTAAACAAATATTTCAACAGCAACACGACCCTGTGGGTCCCAAAATATCGGCACATAGCCTGAACATGATCTTTAATACGAGTCTTAACTCAATTTCTCTAACTCGTGGGGAACATGTGGATAATGACATGAGTCTTTGATTATGCAACTCTACGAAATCTATTTAAGTCACAGTTTCTATGGTGCACGCCCACACGCCCGTCACCTAGAATATGCGTCACCTCCAAACAAATCACATAATACGTAATTCAGGGGTTCATACCCTCAGAACCAAGTTTAGAAGGGTTACTTACATTAAACCGTGCAAATTCTTTATTCCAATGAGCGTTTTCCTCGCGATTCGGCCTCCTAACGCCTCGAATCTAGTCACAAATAATTTGATACAGTCAACACAAATTATAGGAATCAATTCCATATGAAATACTAATTTTTCCAACAAAAATCCGAAATTCAACTCAAAAATCATCAGCGGGGCCCACGTCTCGGAACCTAGAAAACTTTATAAAATATGAATGCCCATTCAACCATGAGTCCAACCATACCAAATTTACCAAATTCCGACATCAACTCGACCTTCAAATCCTCAAATCTTATTTTCAAATTCCTTGGCCCAAATCCTCGAATTTCACCTTAAAACCACGCAATCCAGTCAAAAGACTCAATGATAATTCAATATTATTGACTAACAATGATCACAAATGACTTACCTCAAGATTTCCCGTGAATTCTCTTTGAAAAATCACCTCAACCCGTGTTCGAAATGTCTAAGAATGAGAAAATCTCGGACCCCTCTGTTTTTGTACACTGCCCAAAGGTTTCACTTTTGCGAAATTTTTAATTGCATCTGTGGTCTCGCAGATGCGAGAAATCGTTCGTTTCTGCGGCTTCCTCGCTTCTAGGGGCAAGAAGTCCGCTTTTGCGTACTCGCTTCTGCGAAGCAGCCCGGCCCCTCTAATTTTCGCTTCTGCGGTCGAGCCTTCGCTGGTGCGATCCGCTTCTGCGGTCCACCTGCCCACTTCTGCGATCACAGCGCTCCTTAGCCTAGGCCGCATTTTCTACCATTTTGTCGCTTCTGCGGTCGCAACCTGCGACCAATTCCATCGCAGGTGCGTTTGCACCAGAATTGAAAATTTTCCAGAATTTCTCCAAGTCCAAGTTTTGATCCGTTAACCATCCGAAACTCACCCAAGGCCCCTCGGACCTCAACCATATATACCAATAAGTCCCAAAACATCATACGAACTTAGTCGAGGTCTCAAATCACATCAAACAGCACTAAAACCACGAATCACAGCCCAATTCAAGCCTAATGAAGACTAATGAATTCCAACTTCAACATTCGATGCTGAAACCTATCTAATCTAGTCCGATTGAGTTTAAATTTCGCACACAATGGACCTATAAAAAATTTCAGAATTGGATTTCGACCCCGATATCAATATATTCAACTCTTGGTCAAACTTCCAAACCTTTCATTTCCTAATTTCGCCATTTAAAACTAATATCAACTACGGACTTCCAAATAATTATTCGCCATACTCCTAAGTCCAAAATCACCATACGGAGCTATTGGAATCATCAAAACTCTATCCCGGAGTCGTTTACTCATAAGTCAACATCCGGTAAACATTTTCAACTTAAGTTTTCATCCTTGAGACTAAGTATCTTAATTCATTTCGAAACCTTACCGGACCCGAATCAACTACCCCGGCAAATCACATAATAACTGTAAAGCACAAAATGAGCAGTAAATGGGGGAACGGGGCTATAATACTCAAAACGACTGGCCGGGTCGTTACACTTAAATACACCGAATAGCCTATGTAATAGCATACATATGGTATATAAAAGTTTTGACAATAACGTCACACATGCAAAAATAATAATACTGGTCAATGTGCTTCTAAGTATATTCTTATTCCTGGATTCAACTTTCGTCTTCCAAAACTAAGGAATATCCTTTTAAATTTGTGTGGAAATAATATTTTGTATATTTATGTTTTACAAATATAATAAATAAAGTACAAGGACAAACATCCTAAATATTGGACTATATTTAATGCAATATGTTTTCTTGCACGAACAACTGTATGTTGCACTTTCAAGAGGGATATCAAGATCAACAACAGAGTTCTGGTTAATGCAGAGCAACCAAAGCATTAGGAGGAAACATACACAAAAGAATATTGTCCACAAAGAAGTGTTCTCTAAGATACCATCACATCAAATACTTTTAAATTATAATACATAATTATCTAACTACATGACAAAATTGATTATTTGTGTAAGTTTTGATGATGTCCTTTTATTTTAAATTCATGTAGTATGCTAATATATTAATATTTTTCGGCATTTAGATGATTGTTATATTATTATACATAAAAATTTTCTTATTAATTAAATTTTATTCTTCATTCATATTAATAAATATTTAAATAATCACGTGCCATTATTAACTTGCAACGTGTATATATATATATATATATATATATATATATATATATATATATATATATATAAAATAAAAAAAAATTGACGAAATAGTGTCACGTAACATCGCTTGTGCTTATATTCCCCACACTTTACTTAGCTTGTCTGTTTGTTCATTTGTGTGCTTTGTGCGAAAACCGCGATATATAGGTAAATTGGCGAATGTATTTATAGTTTTCAAAAGTTTAAAAGTAAACATGTAAGATGAAAATGCAAAATTCCCCTTTATATTCTACATATCTATAATTGTTTTTCTTTCCAAATATACATATATTGTTAACTTAAAGAAATTTAGTTCTCACACATTAGAAATACTACCATGTTGTCATCACAATGGAAAGTTGTCACAAGGGTAAAGATGGGGAAACATGATTATTTTAATTTTTCCTTTGAACGTGAGATGGGTTTAATAAACGTACTGAACATATAGAACATTCCATAGAATTTTATACATCTCTAATATATTTACCACCTGAATTTTGCTCAAAAACATCGGTAAAATTTTCGTTGAATTCTTGGCTCTCTCTTTTTTGTCACGACTCATCGATCTGCAGCCAGTGTATATAAAATTTTCTTTATTGCAATTTGCTCAACATTTCCATAGAACATTCCATGGAATCTTTATTAAATTTAAACTAATATTTTTATGATTAAAAATTACATAAAAATGCTACAATTCACAATAATTAATTATTTGAGACTTGTGAAAAAATTATGGTAATTTTTTTTCGACTCTCAAAATTCAAATAGTGTCACATAAATAGGGACAGAGGGAATACTTTTTCCTCCTACTTTTCTTTGTTATCTTCTGCAACCTCATTTTTCTTGTCTTTTTCCTCAATCCTTTTATGGTACTTGTCTACTATCTATACAAGTCAGACAAATTAAACACTTTTGAAAAATGGATAGTTTCATAAACTACGTTCTTCTGAAAATTGGTTGATTATAACATGAGGCCTGAAGATATAAGCATGGAGGAATACCATGGCTTGGTTTCTTGGATCTACAAGGCTATTTATGTGAAAAAACTGATCATGACCGCTATTATACGCTCATCGAACCCGCCCACGAGGAAGACCTCAATAAGCAGAGGGACTAATTGTATGTGCAAAAATTTCAAGTCATATGTTGACTAGATCAACGAAGATAAAGCTGTGAAGGCTGCCATGTGTCGCCGATATAATATGTTAATCTGATTTCAAGAGTTTGACAGCAGGAGAAGATGGCAGGTCGTCGGCGAGGTCAAGGAGGCCCGATAAAAGACGAGGACGAAAACGAGGGCGAGCATCCATCCTCGGCGTGCAACAACGGCTAGTTTCGGGATTTATATTTCCTAAAGAATATTTTAGTGAATATTCCTCTCTGTTATACTATCTAGGATTTTTGGCTCATGTGCCCTTATAAATAGGAAGAGATGTAGTTATAGAAGGGGGATTGAACACTTTTGTAAAGAACAATATTGACATTCATTGAAGATTCTTTTTTTATCATATATATAGAAAGTTTGCCTTTATACCTCTTTGTCTATATTTTCTTTTCCAATCCAAGAAAAATCAGAATATTCAAAGACTTATCATTATCCATCATAGTCAGAAGAATCCGTGAAAAATCTCACCCTTGTCGGGCGAACCGTGTTTTATTATTTACTTAAATATCATTTATTGCTTTTTTTCGCATTTTTAAATCATTTATTGCCCCATTATTGCTCCAAGATATTGCTATCTAACAGCACACGTGCAGTATTCTTCACAAATATACTAGATCTGTCATTTGGATATTAATATCGACTTAGATTAACCTTTTTCTCTATAAATCTAATTGTGTAAAAACTTAGATCTAAATTTTAAGGTCATACAGTCATCTATGTAATTGTATGTCATCCTCCTTAATTTCATTCTCACGGCCATAACTTGAACCATTTGTCATCCAAAATGGTAAGTAATATTTGGCTCGTCGTAGTAGTTTCATTCATAGTAGCATTAGCTCTTCCAAATTTAAAACAAGCTCTCGTTGAAAGCCTCCTCCAGGTCAAAAAACATGGCCTATTATTGGCAGTTTGCATCAACTTGGTTCTCTGCCTCACACATCTCTACACAAATTATCCCAAATATACGGAGATCTTTACTAAATTTAAAATAAAATTTACATGGTTAGAAACTCCGTAAAAGTGCTATAAGTCATAGTAATTGACCATTCGAGACTTGTGAAAAAATTACGGTAATTTTTTTTTGTTTGACGCTCAAAATAAAAAATAGTGCCACATAAATGGAGACGGAGGGAGTACTTTTTCCTCTTCCTTTTTTTTGTTATATTTTGCAACCTCATTTTTCTTGTCTTTTCCCTCAATCTCTATATTTTGTACTTGTCTACTATATGTACAAGTCAGACAAATTAAACACTCTTTTGATAAATGGATAGTATCACACCACTGCCTTCTTCTGGAAATTGGTTGATCATAACATGAGGCCTGAAGATGTAAGCATGGAGGAATACCATGGCTTGCTTTTTTGGATTACAAGGCTATTTATATGAAAAAACTGAAGCAGTTGTGTATAAATTATGTGGATATCCATTTTGAGATTAAAATTTGTTACACGATCCTGATATATATATATGCTCTTTTAGACTTTGGTTAAAAAAAGCAGAGAAAAATGTGCCTGCCTATGTTACTACATTCTTTTTTAATTCTAAGATTTATCATATTCGCCACATATATGTATACCCTTTTTGATTGTTGCTGAGAAAACTCAGATGTATTAAATTAATAGGTTTGTAAGGAACAGACCATTGGGAAAGATTTATTAAAATGTCAGACATATATACGTGTGTAAGTGTAATATATAAATCTCAAATTCTATCTTCCCAACCCTTTTCAGTTCTTGAACTTGCAATATCTTGTAAGGGTAGAAGAGGCTTGGGCAGTCTCCCCATGGAAATAGCAAATAGTTAGATGTGTTCTGCTCATTTTGTCATACTTTAAGGATCGTTTTTGTTTACATGAATGTTTAAAAGATGAAATTTAAGAGGTTTACTCCTAAAAACTCTACAAAGGGCGCTAAATTTAACCGAAACTCATCCTTCATGCTAATATAATATAGCTTTATCTTGCTCTACTCAGCAACCAACTTGCAAGTTTTCAATCGTCTATTCAACACTTTCTACAAAATTTTTGAATTTAAGTCAGACAAGATAGTATACGAAAAATATTAGAAATGATCAGAAAAGAGTCACAAGTTGCAAATTAAGCTACTCAAGATTAGGAGCAGGCTTCTTTGTCTGCTGGCCGAGTAGGCTGATATCTAAAATCCTCATTTTGTACCCGAACTTCAGCCAAAAGGTGCTGATAAATTTCACAATCACGAGCCTAAAAAAGAAGCAAATAAGGATTTTGTTGCAGAAGACATGGTGGATTTTGTTGCAGAAGACATCAAGCTCACTACTGATTCTAATAAAGGGCTTAATACATGTATTTGTTACCCCCTTCGTCCAAAATTATGTTGCACCATTCAGATTTTTGAAAGTCAAACTTCTTAATTTGAGTGAATTCTGCCATGGAATCTTTATTAAATTTAAAATAAAATTTACATGATTAGAAACTCCGTAAAAGTGCTATAAGTCACAATAATTAACCATTCGAGGTTGTGAAAAAATTACTGTAATTTCTTTTTGTTTGACTCTCGAAATCCGAAATAGTGCCATATAAATAGGGACGGAGGGAGTACTTTTTCCTCCTCCTTTTCTTAGTTATCTTTTGCAACCTCATTTTTCTTGTCTTTTCCCTCAATCTCTATATTTTGTACTTGTCTACTATCTGTACAACTCACACAAATTAAACACTCTTTTGAGAAATGGATAGTACCACACCACTGCTTTGTTGTGGAAGTTGGCTGATCATAACATGAGGCCTGAAGATGTAAGCATAGAGGAATACCATGGCTTGGTTTCTTTGATCCACAAGGCTATTTATGTGAAAAATTGAAGCAGTTGTGTATAAAAAATGTGGATATCTAGTTTGAGATTAAAATTTCTTACACAATCCTGATATATATACGCTCTTTTAGATTTTGGTTCAAAAAAAGAACAGAAAAATGTGCCTGCCTGTGTTACTACATTCTTTTTGACTTCTAAGATTTATCATATGAGCCACATATATGTATACCCTTTTCAATTGTTGCTGAGAAAACTCGGATATATTAAATTAATAGCTTTGTAAGGAACAGACCATTGGGGAAGATTTATTAAAATGTCAAACTTATATACGTGTGTATGTGTAATATATAAATCTCAAATTCTATCTTCCCAACCCTTTCCAGTTATTGAACTTGCAATATTTTTTAAGGGAAGAATAGGCTTGGGCTGTTTCCTGATAGAAATAGCTAATAGTTAGATGTGTTCTGCTCATTTTGTCATACTTTAAGGATCGTTTTTGTTTACATGAATGTTTAAAGGATGAAATTTAAGAGGTTTTCTGCTAAAAACTCTACAAGGAGCGCTGAATTTAGCCGAAACTCATCCATCATGCTAATATAATATAGCTTTACCTTGCTCTATCAGCAACCAACTTGCATGTTTTCAATCGTCTATTCAACACATTCTACGGAATTTTTTAATTTAAGTCAGACAAGATAGTATACGAAAAGTATTGGAAATTATCAAAAAAGAGTCACAAGTTGCAAATTAAGCTACTCAAGATCAGGAGCAGGCTACTTTGTCTGCTGGCTGGGTAGGCTGTTATCCAAAATACTCATTTTGTACCCGAACTTCAGCCAAAAGGTGCTCATAAATTTTGCAACGTTGTGCTTGAAGATCAAGAGCCTAAAAAAGAAGCAAATAAGGATTTTGTTGCAGAAGACATGGTGGATTTTGTTGCGGAAGACCTCAAGCTCACTAATAATTCTATAAAGGGCTTAGTACATGTATTTGTTAGCCCCTTCGTCCCAAATTATGTTGCACCATTCAAATTTTGAAAGTCACACTTCTTAATTTTGAGTGAATTCGGCCATAGAATCTTTATTAAATTAAAAATAAAAATTTACATGATTAGAAACTCCATAAAAGTGCTATACGTCACAGTAATTAACCATTCGAGGCTTGTGAAAAAATTACGGTAGTTTTTTTGTTTGACTCTCGAAATCCAAAATAGTGCCACATAACTGGGGATGGAGGGAGTACTTTTTCCTCCTCCTTTTCTTTGTTATCTTTTGCAACCTCATTTTTCTTGTCTTTTTCCTCAATCTCTATATTTTGTACTTGTCTACTATCTGTACAACTCAGATAAATTAAACACTCTTTTGAGAAATGGATAGTATCACGCCACTGCCTTCTTCTGGAAATTGGCTGATCATAATATGAGGTCTGAAGATGTAAGCATGGAGGAATACCATGGCTTGGTTTCTTGGATCTACAAGGCTATTTATGTGAAAATACTGAAGTAGTCGTGTATAAACTATGTGGATATCCATTTTGAGATTAAAATATTTTACACAATCCTGATATATTTACACTATTTTAGATTTTGGTTCAAAAAAGCACAGTATAATGTGTCTGCCTATGTTACTACATTCTTTTTGATTTCTATGATTTATCATATGAGCCCCATATATGTATACCCTTTTTGATTGTTGCTGATAAAACTAAAATGAATCTAATTAATAGTTTTGCAAGGAACAGACCATTGGGGAAGATTTATTAAAATATCAAACATATATACGTGTGTAAGTGTAATATATAAATCTCAAATTCTATCTTCCCAACCCTTTCCGGTTCTTGAACTTGCAATATCTTGTAAGGGTAGAAGAGGCTCGGGTTGTTTCCTGATGGAAATAGCTAACTGTTAGATGTGTTCTGCTTATTTTGTCATACTTTAAATATCGTTTTTGTTTACATGAATGTTTAAAGGATGAAATTTATGAGGTTTTCTGCTAATAATCCTACAAGGGGCGTTGAATTTAGCCGAAAATCATCCTTCATGCTAATATAATATAGCTTTACCTTGCTCTATCAGCAACCAACTTGCAAGTTTTCAATCGTCTATTCAACACTTTCTACTAAATTTTTGAATTTATGTCGGACATGATTGTATATGAAAAGTATTGAAAATGATCATAAAAGATTCACAAGTTGCAAATTAATCTACTCAAGATTTGGAGCAGGCTTCATTGTCTGCTGGCTGAGAAGGCTGTTATTTAAAATCCTCATTTTGTACCCGAACTTCAGCCAAAAGGTGCTGATAAATTTCACAACGTTGTGCTTGAAGATCAAGAGCCTAAAAAAGAAGCAAATAAGGATTTTTGTTGCAGAAGACATGGTGGAATTTGTTGCGGAAGACCTCTAGCTCACTACTGATTCTATAAAGGGCTTAGTACATGTATTTGTTACCCCCTTCGTCCCAAATTATGTTGCACCATTCAGATTTTGAAAGTCAAACTTCTTAATTTTGAATGAATTCGGCCATGGAATCTTTATTAAATTTACTATAAAACATGATTAGAAACTCCGTAAAAGTGCTATTCATCACAGTAATTAACCATTTGAGGATTGTGAAAAAATTATGGTATTTTTTTTTTGTTTGGCTCTCGAAATCCAAAATAGTGCCACATAACTGGGGATGGAGGGAGTACTTTTTCCTCCTCCTTTTCTTTGTTATCTTTTGCAACCTCATTTTTCTTGTCTTTTCCCTCAATCTCTATATTTTGTACTTGTCTACTTGTTTACCCTATAAATCGGATAACAATTGAATTTCGTGACGTTAAGGATCCGTAAAACTGATTGATACTTTGAAACAAACGATTTAAATACTGGGAAAGAAAGATTTGACCGTTGATTCTGAAGGAGATAACAAAGAGCTGTCACAATGATTGTAGCAGTTGTTTTAGAATTAAAGAAAGAGTAATATTATAGATGATTCTCAGATGCCTGCAGTTGTGAGTCAAAATCCCCTTTTATAGGTTACAATCACTATTTCAAATAAGGTAAATGGCGGATTATGAGATGAATCCCATAAAATCCGTAACAGAATCTCCCCAAATCGCGTTTGTGATGGTTGAAACGGTTGAAACAATTACTCTTGGCGATATATCCGGCGGTGAGCTAATTGTGCGTCTTGAGCCCGGTCTCCGATTCCATGACGCTTCCCCTTCCGGTCGAATCCCACTCCGATCAGGTCCCAGTTCGGTCAGGTCTTAGTCCGGTCAGGTCTTAGTCCGGTCTCATATCTTCTTTGTCTGTGAACCGGATGTCCGAGTAGTACTTTCTTTTAACTGGGTCGGCCCCGACCCGAATCCATGTAGAAATATTTTACCCAATACAGATAGTCCCCTCGTTTATTAGAGTGTAAGGATAATAAACGATATGAATTTGTATTTATGACGACATCTTTATGACGTCCGAATAACGCCAAATTAAGCAATCATCACAAATCCCATCTTTGATAACCATGCATGCTGCAGATGTTCATCGCGCATTTAATGCCTGCCCGTTTCGTGCTTTGTGCCGCCGTCTTTAAGGGAGTATAAATACCCCTTTTCACCATCTAATTAACCTTTCCCTATTCCGCTAACCTTTTCCACTTTCATATTTACTGCGTTCCTTCTTCTTCAAACTCCATTTTCAGATCTTGCGTTCCTCTTTGATACCTATCTTTAGTTTTTCAATGGCGAAAACTTCCAAAACTATTCCTTCTAAACCAAGCCCCTCTACTGGTACGGTTCGTACTGACGAGCCCTCATCAGAACCGTCATTGAAAGCCTTCGTCCCCACCGGATGCCCCACCAGTCTTGATTTTAAAGACGAGAAGGTATCTTCGGTTCCCGGCCGCGGCGAACCTGTATCGGAATACGTTAGCTCAATCACCCTTAGTCATCTCGATACGGTGAGAGCTGAGTGCCATTGGGAGGACAAGGAGTTGGTCATCCCTTCCCATGATGAGTCCATTATCACTCACGTTGAGGGGTACCTCAGCGTGTATACATATCCCTTTACTATGGGGCCCGTAGAACCGATAATAGTAGAATTTTGTAGGCGGTTCGATGTCACGCTGGGTCAGATCCACCCCTCCATGTGGCGAATCGTGTACCTCTTTCGTTTTTTTGTGGACAAGGTCGAGGGCGGCCACCCCTTTACTCTCGACCATATACTTCGATTATATAGCCCTCGTATGTTCCGAGGGGGATTAATAAAGCTGACTCGTCGAGCCAGTAAACCTCCTTTTTCTAGCATCGAAGACAGAGACCGGGGTTGGATGAGCAGATTCGTTCGAATCAAGACTTCTGACCTAATCCCGGCCGATTCCATGCCATTCCCGGAGAAATGGAATTTCAATCGTAAGTATTTCTTTATTCATCCCTTCTTTATTGCTACTTTTTCGACATATGACAGGAAACCCTTACTGTGTAGCCGTTCCCCAAACTCCGGCTGCTGTAGAAAACTTGGCTGGCTGGATCGGTAAGATAGCGGCCCAGCGAACTTACTCGGAACGGGCCTGAAAAGAAATTTCAAAAGGATTGTGGGAAGCCAAAAATCATGGTAAGCCCCTCCGATTAAAGCATTTTTTTTTTTTTTACACTTCAATTCTGAAACAGTTCGATTTGCAGGTCTATCCAAGGATGCTGAACTGAGGTCGGCAACCCTTTGTCCTAT